>JAJOOH010030796.1:0-17602 GCA_029582605.1 Solanum gracilifrons | reverse complement strand
TTAAAATTTTCAAATCCCTAAAAGACACTCATTTTGAACTAATCACTTAACTAAATTATTCGTTTCTTACTTGACTTAAAAAATGAATAAATAAATAAATAAGTTTACAAAATACTTCACTTGGATAATATTCTTCTCTTAAAATGGCCCTAGCTATAAAATAGTTCAATTTGCAATTTAAGTTAAGTTAAAATTATTTTTAGCCAAATAATTAATTGTCGGATAACCACATTAGTGGACATTCTAGGTGCTTTTAAAACCTTCCTAGAATGTTTATAAGAACCTCGAACCCTTAATAGTTTTCAATAGATTCACTGATTTAGGCTTTTGAAAACAATAGTTTTCTTGATTTTTCTTAAAAATTAAGTGACGACTCTAAACCAGTCAAAATAATATTTTTAAATAAAACAGATGTCACATAGGAAAATAAAAATGTACACAATTAAAATTTAAAGGGATACTCCTTCACGTGAAAAGCACATTAAATATTATGATTCACCCATTTATAAGTGAACTATTTTAAAATATTGTATTGGAGATTTGACTTGTTTGGGAAGTTAGCCCATTTATAGGTGAATTGTTCATTTTTATTTTTATTTTTAAAGAGAAATCTTTTTAAAAATATATGGTACCTAAAAATTATTTGTTTCGAGGCCAGACTCTCAAAGATGTGATAAAAGCGATAAGAAGTTTTAGAGTGAAATATTTTATTTATTATTAAAATCATGTAAAAACAAAAGTCATTAAAAGACAAAAGGAAAGAAAAATTCCATTTTAATTTCTCTTTCTCCCATTTACTCTACCACAAAACATGAAAGAGAAATATGCTTGAGTTTACCAAGGACATGACCTTGTATACGAGATTATAGATGATATAAATTAGGGTAAGAGATTAGCTAGATAGTTGAGCCTTGTTTCACTTATTCTTCTTTATTATTAGTCATAGTATTACTCTTGTAATGTATTATCCTTTAAATTTGGTTATTATCTATAAAAAAAATTTACACTTCAATTATAATTTTATCTCATCATAACTATTTAAGATAATTTGTCAAGTTACCTATAGTATTTATCATGAATGCTTCCATTTAAAAAAAAATATATTGCTTTGGATTGTTCTTTGAAACTGCCATTATTGAACAAACATAAAGAAAGAAATTTTAAAAGAAGATTTACAAATCAATATAGACGTGTGGAAATGGATGTATTTGTTTTCCTTTGGCTATTTTTCTTTAAGCAAAAACATCATCATATTATTCACAACTTAATTGGAACACCCCACCCCCTCCCCCTCAAATTATTTATAGTGATTTATAAAAAATATTGTGTTAAATTATTTTGGTAGTAGCTATCTTAAAATCTACGAACGCAAACATTTCTTTTAAAAAAAATTATATGTTAAGAGATACATAAAAATAAAATAGTCAAAAACCCCTCATAATTAATATTTATTTATTCAAGATATTTTAAAAAAAAAAAAGTAACAACAAATAATTTGATACCTATGGAGTACACTTTTCATTCATCTAATACCACATTATTAATCAATGCATAAACCATATTCATAACTTGAAAGCGCAAAATATTCACACTCCTTCCATTTTAATTTATTTGTAAGGTGTTATTAATTTAGCAGAAAAATTCGTAAAGTAATTAAATTTTTAATATTTTGTAATCTTAAATTAAATATATATAAAATACACTAAAAATATCTTTTAATTTTAGTGTCTTAAAACACGTAATATAAAAAATTCAGTAAAAGAACTACCAAAAAAAGAAAAATATAATCTTTTTTTAAAAAAAAAACTAGAAAAAGAAGAAGAAAAAACTACCTATCTAGACATACTTCACTATCATATATACATATTTTACCTCTAGTTTAAAAATATTACATATAATACCACATTTTAATAATTATACCATATATTTTAAAAAGTTAAATTAGATACACAATCTCCTTAAATATGATATTTAATAATTATCTTAAAATTATATCGCCTTAATTAATGGGACTTTAACAATTCAAATTACTTCCTCTCTGTTCACACCATCAGCCCACTCCCCCACGTTATTCAGTGTTTCACACACATCTACCATTACCTCCTTCTTCCTCAACCATTTCAATACATGTTTTGTTTCACACAATACTTCTACCATTATCCCCTTCAATTCTTCCTCAACCATCTCAATACATGTTTGCATGTACTAAATTCATAATCAATTCTCTATAATCAACATTATATAAATAGGTAAAATAAAATTTTGTTTAGTTATTCCGAGATATTGTATTATAACTTTATTCTTACCATGTTAATGCATCTGATTCAGAGCTCTAATTATTTTAAAGTTAGATTTTATAATTTTTACATTGTTTGAATCTATTAGTTCTCCATACTTTGTAATGGATGAAAATTTACACTGTCATTAACTCTGTACAGTGATTCAGAAGGTCTCACCTTAAAGGTAACAATACAAACATTATATATATAAATTTCATAATATTGCAAGCAAAATATTTTTAGATACATCTTTCATGTATCTCGTTACGCTGGTCATAATGTATCTAAAGTTACTTTAATTTACTCGATACAAATCCCATATTAATATCTGAAATACATGCATAACGAATCATATATGCTACACAAATCATTACTCTTAGACATAAGATCGTTACCTTTATCAATGACGTATACATTATTTATCCGAGATACGCATTATTTGTTCGAGATACACAATATAAAAATATGAAACATTTTTTCATGTATCGGTACCACATTATTGTCAAAGATACATGCTTAACAAAATATACATGATATAAAATGAACATTAAATTATTAAAATGTTCATATACATGCTTAGCAATACACAACAAAACTCAGATCAAATACACAACGAAACCCATATACATGTTTAGTTTGTTAATTTTTCCTAATTTACTCCTTTAATTAAGGCAATAAGTTACAATATTTAATTCAAAAGTTTTAAATCATGTATCACGACATTTTAAACCATATGGATACACATATATGACGGATCGAGATATGCGTATCTCACCATCAAAAATGGTATAAGAAGTAATATAAAAAACTATCGAAATTTCTAGTAAATAGGATCTAAAGTAATGAAATTTATGTAGTTAAAGAAGTACTACAGACAATGAAATTAAAAATTTGGTAATGTGGCTTTTAAATAAGGTGATGGAAATAATAGAAGTTTAGTGTGATTAAAGCTTTTCTTAAAATCATGTAAAAAGAAAGAGAGGAACGTGCTCCCCACATTGCGATCGAGTATAGAAAAATTGATATCTACCTTCATAATTCAAGGTGGCTTTTCATGTGGGCGTATTATTTATGTTTAAATTATTTGTCATTTTAAATGTTCAAGACAATACTAACTAGTTTTCTCATTTTATTCTTGGTAGTAGCTATTCTTAAAGTATACGAAAACCTCAATTATAGAGAGATAATGATAGTTAATGCATAAATACAGTAAATATTTTTTTTAAATCAATTATGTCTCGAGACATACATAATTTATATTTATTTTTTAAAGATATATATAAACAAACATGACAAATAATTTAATATGGTCAGATGGGGGTACATAATCTTATAATTTTAAATTATATATATATATATATATCAAATTATCCTTATTTTCCTTGGACAAGAGAGGATGTATTATAATATAAAACTCATACCAAAAGAGTTGTTAAAAAAAGAAAAATATAATTTTTAAAACAAACTAGAAAAGAAGAAGTAATACGGACAAAATGAAATTAAAAATTTGACAATGTGGGCATGTAAATGGGGTGATGGAAATGATAGAAGTATAGTGTGGCTAAAACTTTTCTTAAAATCATGTAAAAACAAAGAGAGGAACGTGCCCCCCACACGTTCTAACCGATCAATAAATTAAATTGAAAAAAATGTTATTGATTTATTGTTTTGGATTATTGAGTTAACGAGTTTTTAATGATTTTATAAAAAAAAATCTATTAGGTTATCGATTTGATTTTGATTTTTAATATTGGGTTATTGGGTAAATCAATAACCCATTAAGATTATACTAATTTATTACTTTACTTCTACATAAATATTAAATATAATCACCGTACCTTACTTGTTACTGTATTTACCCTTTAGCCTTCAATTCACAATTCAGAGTGACTTTGAGTACAACTTCATATTATACAAAACGTTAAAACCTAAAGTAAGAACCCTATTCCTCTTAATTTTTATGTGTTGCACTTGTATAATCTTTTCATGTTAGTTATTATTGTTTCTATTTTATGAGCGTTCTATAAATTACATCAATGTCTTGTCATGCGTCAAATTATTGGAGAAATCATATATTTGTTTTATAACAATTTTCTTATTGATTAAACCGAGAGCCGAACCATTAAGAACCAAAATCGATAAGAAATATGTTACTAATTTGTTTATTGATTTAGTGTATTTAAAAATCAAAATCGATAAACCAAACTAATAATACATAAAAATTGAATTGAATCAACCGATGCACACCCTATTCATCATTCCTTTTCTTCTCTTTATTTATTTACATTCCACATTGAGATCTGAGTATAGAAAAATTGATATCAATGGCGTCAATTACCAGCATAGTTGAAGATGGGTTTTCATGCGGGGAGGGGGGGGAGGTACTATCTGCGTTCAAATTATTTGTCATTTAAACGTTCAAGATAATACTAATTAGTTTTCTCATTTTATTCTTGGTAGTACCTATTCTTAAAGTCTACAAAAACCTCACTTATAGAGAGATGATGCATAAATACAATAATTTTAAAAAAAATAATCAATTATGTCTTAAGACATACATAATTTATAATATCTATTTTATAAGATATATATAAAAAACCATGACAAATAATTTAATATGATCTAATACCACATTTGTTAATCATTGCTTGAACAATATTCATAACTCAAAAGCATAAATATTCACACGGCTTCAGTTTCAATTTATTTGTTATATTTTTAATCAAGTGGAATTTAATAAGATAATATTTTTTTTTGAATTTTGTAATCTTAAATTAAATGTATATGTAAAATTCAACAAAATATCCTTTAACATTGTAATCTTAAACATTTCATATAAAAAAATTGAACTAAAAAAAAATTCAAAAAATAAAAATACATTCTTTTCAAAACGAACTAAACAGAATAGTACTTAAAGAGAAAAATTAAAAAATTGCCAATAATGTGGGCATGTTGATAGAAGTTTAGTGTGAGTAAAACTTTCTTAAAATCATGCAAAAACAAAGAGAGGAATGTGCCTCCCACACGTTATTCACTCTTTTCTTCTCTTTATTTATTTACACACCACATTGCAATGAAGTACTATAGAAAAATTGAGAACGATCATCAATGGCGTCAATAATTCAAGGCGCGGGGTTCTCATTATCTTCATTCACCGCGACGCGGCCAAGGCGTATGGCGCCGGTGGTTCGTGCTGAAGCTATTAATCCAGATAGTAATAAGGATGAACCAAAATTGGTACTGCACACTGTTGATGTCACTAAACTCTCTAAGCCTGTTACTTCTTACTGCAGGTTAATCTTTATTCCTTTATACATGTTCATATAATTCCTCATCACTCAATTTACGTGACACACTTTTCTTTTTAGTTTGTCTAAAAAAATATATATCACGTTTTTTATAATTAGAAATAACTTAATTTAATATTTTCATTTACTCTTAAGGGTCGTTTTGGTAGCTGGTTAGAGTACTACATGCAAGTATATTAGTAATTCACGGATTAAGTATTATTTGTTATGCAGATTAAGCTATTTGGGGTCAGTTTGGTAGTTTGTTTAGATCATGTGAGTTATGCATGCAAGTATCAAGTATTAATATATGACTTACTTTCCTTTTAGTCCGTCTAAAAGATAATGACACATTTCTATATTAAGTATTCAATTCGTCCACTTTTAATTGTCATGTAGCGCTTTTTGAAAGTCAATTTAACTAATTTTCAAAGTTAAATTAGATTATATTAATTCGATATTTTAAACAAAAGATTTAGATATTCAAAAACTATACGGAAAGTACTATAAATTACAATTTTTTGCATATCAATATGATGGAAAAATACATCGTAAAATGTTAATCAAAATTCTTATAGTTTGATTCTAAAAAAGGAAACCATGACAATTAAAAGTGGACGGAGGGAGTAACAATTTAACTTTAAAATACTTATTTTACCCTTAATGAAATGATTTATAGTCATACAAATATCTATCACTTATTTTAGATCACAAATTTTAAAAGTTTTTCTTTCTTTCTTAAACTCCGTGTCAAGTCAAAGTAACTCATATAAAATGAGGCGAAGGAAGTATTATGTTTAATAGCTAATTAGAAGATAAATTTATACATAAATTATACAAATATTAATTATATTCAAAAAAATAATTTTCTTAAAAAATATTTTGTGTGCAGGTGTTGGAAGTCTGGGAGTTTTCCTCAATGTGATGGAAGCCATGTGAAGCACAATGAGATAACTGGAGATAACGTTGGACCCCTAGATTTGAAGAAGTAGTAAGGGGTCGTTTGGCACGAAAAAAAGTTATGTGGGCATTATATAATGTATATTTCTGGTTTACGATTTGGTTTGTTATATTAAAAATAATATATGATATTGTATGATAATATTGAATAAGGTGTATAAGTATAAGAATAATTAGTATGGTTAATACCATGATATATTATATATAAAAATAATATTGGATAAATGGGATGTTTGATAGGATATATTCCAATTAGAAAATCTAATATATGTATTGACCTTATCATTATTTAATCCTTTGTTTAGTATAATTTTTAGTTTATATATACTTAAGTTATTGCGGCCCTTTAAAATTATTCGCATAATTTACTTTGACTTCTCAATTAAGACTTGTTCCAATTAAACATATTTATTAATCCAAGAAAATATCTGTCCAACATTTTTTTACAATCAACTAAAAATAGAAATGATGTGTCATACACTCACGACTAATGTGATATAGTAACTAATAAAAAAAAAGACATGGTATTAGGCCCATAATAACAATTAAAAAATAAAATAATTTATGTTTTCAGGAAAAAAAACCTTTCTTTGCCCTTCTCTTATTTGCCAAAACACCGTCCACCCACCCCCGATTTCCATCCTTCACCTTTTTTTAAAAAAAAAATTTAAAGTCTCATTTGATCATTGATGTGCAAAAAGTTACAATTTTGAGTTTGGCATTCCAAACTTTGTACATGATCATTGAAAAGAGACTAGAGCTCTAGAGACTAACAAAATAGGGAAATTATAGACACAATTCAAGGTGGATCATACACAAAATGAGAAGGTTTAATTTTAATCTGTCTAAAGGATGGGAGACTCCATTTGTCCATATTGATTAGTCCTCGAATGTTGCTAGGGAGATTAGAGAAGAGGGTGAAGACCTTGATTTCCTCAATTCTGTGACTTAGCGAGGCTAATGCATTAGCTGGCTTGTTAGCCTCTTTAAAACAGTGGACAATACTAAATTTATGGTCCTCAATCATCTCTTGAATCTCCTGTACCTGGTTGCTGATTTTCCAAGGGGATTTCCACTCTCTTTTTACAGTTTTGGATAAAAGTAAGGAGTCTGTTTCTCCAATGGCCATCTCCATGCCTTTGCTAGCGCACCATAAAAGACCATAAAGTAATGCTTCTGCTTTCGCCGTGTTGCTCGTGCCATTGCCCAAGGTGATGGAGTAGGCAAAGATGAAGTCTCCCTCTTGGTCTCTTATTATTCCCCCACCTCCACTTTGACCATTAGAGCAACTACCATCAATGTTTAGTTTTACTCGTAGCGAAGGGGGTTTGATCCATGTTATCGATATGCTAGTCATTTGTTGGATATTTTCTTCACTAGCTTTGCATATGCTAGCGCTCCTCCAGGTTCCCTCGCTATTTATTTTATTGAATTGTTTGTAGGGCACCTGCAAAATGTAGTTAACATTATTAAAGTTGATTCTGTACCTAGAGGGTCTAGTTCTTTCAAATTTATTATAACATCTCGATTTCCAAAGTTCCTAATAAATAACTTGAGGAAGAATTTTAACGATGAAGTCAGAGATAGGATTGATGGATTTGTAATTCCACTAGCAGGAGAATCATTTTGAGATTATTTTCATTGATTCCTATGCCCAGCGGACTAGCAAAGTGTCTCCAAATACTCTTTGCGAAATCACCTTCACAAAAGAGGTGTTGCACATCTTCTAAATCAATTCTAGCATGAGAAGTAGTGCAACAATAACATTTGGGTTCGAGGGTAATGCCCATCCGTGCCACTCGATCATCAGTTGATAGCTTATTATTAACGGCTCTCCACACTAGAAAAGCCATTTTAAAAGAAATTTCTTTTCTCCAAAGTTTGCCATAAAAGTTGTTGACTTCCTTTTGTAGACGTAGAGGAGAATTACCCTGAGTTGGATAGTTTCCAGATAGCCCTATCCTTCTTGTTTTCATCTAACGTAATACCTATGGAGTAGAGTTTGTCCTTGATCTCATTAGTAGGCTGGAATGTGAAGATATTCCAATTCCAAGTTCTTCTATTGAGTACTTCTCTAAGATTTACATTTGGAGAGGTAAAATCCATTGGCATGTGCTTGTAGATAGGACTCCATGAGCACCACTTATCATACCAAAACAAGACCTCTCATTTGCCAATTTTCCACTCTATATGAGACTCCATCTCATCTTTGATGTCGCAAATCGCTTTCCAATTCTGGAAATCTCCTTTTTTCCAAGAAGCATTTGAAGGGTGAGAATTATGACAGTATTGGGCTAACATAAAAGAGCTCCAAAGGGAGTTGGAAGTTCTGATATTCCACCACTATTTAGCTCTAAAAGCTTTGCTAGAATCGGTGATGCTTTTAAAGCTAGCTCCTCCTTCAATATAAGGATAGCATAGACTTTTCCATGATGCCCAATGGTATTTTCCAGCATTTTCTTGCCCTGACCAGAAGATTCTAGCCACAATTTTTTCTATAAGATCCAACGTACCTTTTGGTGGGTTAACAACAATCAAAAGATGGACAGGTAGTGCCAGGAGCACGTGTTTAATGAGGATAGCTCTACCTGCCATTGAAATTAGTTTAGTATGCCAACTCCTGATCTTACCAATGATGTTGTTCACAATGTCAGAATAATACTCGATTTTTTTCTTCCCTATGGTTAGAGGGCACCCTAAGTATTTAATGGGGAATTTTTGGTATCACATCCTTGTGATTCTGCTCATTCTGTTGATAACGACTTGCTTGGTGTTGGGGCTCATTGAGATGCAACTCTTATTTTTGTTAATGAGCTTCACCCTTTTCTTCTTTACCAAACTGCCGCCGGCTAAAACCCCACACACTCCAATAGTCATCCTCACTCCACCTTTTTTTCCTTTCAATTATTAATTATATAAGGATTTTTTTCCCATCCACATATCTACCCCTCTTTTTTTTCTTTCTAATTCAATATTGTAGTTGTCATTTCTCCCAATTTTACTTTTTTTTTCTCCAAATATCTATTCAGATTTGTTGATACTTTTTTCTTCTTCTATGTTGTGAGTTCTTTAACGATTTCAAAGAAAATAATTTCAGATTTGTAATAGTCTGAAGTTTCGCCAAAATTATTTTTAATGCAATTTGATTTTATTTTTGACGAAATTCTCTTCTACAACTCAAACGAAAATCTTTATCAATAAACTCTTTTGAGTTTTTGTGTTTTGACTGGTTATTTATTAAACTGACACTTTTCTGATGAAGATAACAATAATAATATTAATGTCGGCGAAATAATGCTAGAAAGAAAGAATGAATATATGGGAAATGGTTGAGTCGAGGGATGGTGACAAAGGAATTTGATCGATGTGGGTTCTAGGTGATATTGAATTGAGAAGTCCAATTGGGAAAATGAATTGGGGAAGACAACTGCTAGGGATTTAAAAAAATAAATTATAATCAGATTATGATTTTTCTTATGTTGATATGCCATTTTTTATTGGTCGGCAAAAAAGATTTTTCTGACTTCATGCACGATCTTAGATGTGTATATATTTATGATGTCATGTTATCAAAAAGTATTTAAAGGTACATGTTTTAAATGGTATATATGTTCAATAAGTATAACTCTTAGTTGAGGCGTCTTAAATGAATTATGCGAACTAATTTTAAGAAACCGCAGATAACTTAAGCCAAATATTATACTAAAATTTTATTAACATGTTTACTACAAGAGCTGCTTATAAGAGTACATTGCAAGACTAAATAATTTTTTAGGTGATTTTCCATCATTTATTTAATTAAAAATAGAGATGACAATTTTGTCAATAAATAAAATTGACAACATTTTATAGAAAAACATTGATCGGTCCTCTTTTAGAAGACTACATCTCTTCTACATGTCTATGCTTTTCCTTCTACTTCTTCAAATAACCCTGAAATCACACATCCAAGAATAAAGGGTAAATCAAGATAATAAAATCAATTTAAAAAGAATACTAATAAATAAATAAATGGAAGTACCTCTATTTTAAGAATATATCAAAACACGTTTGGAGCCAGGATTTTAATTCAAGGGTGTTAAAATATAAAATAGTTAACACCTTACATATCAACGATTGCAATCCGACTCCTCTCCATTTTCCCCAAGTTCTTGCTTGGATGTGAGACACGTGGCATAGGTAAAAAATAATGGTTAAGATTTAATTGAATAAAAATAAGATTTTAATTATGATTTAGATAATTAATACTTCATAAGAAAAATGACAAGACCACAATCATAACAATATATTATCTTGTCCATAAATATATTATTTCTTTTTCTTACTAGTATTATCTTCTGTTGTTGTCCATAAATATATTATAAAATAATCTCTTTTTCTAATTATATTTTCCCTGCGAGTATTTTTTCTATTAATTAGATGTAAACTAATTTCAAAGAGAAAGTTCAAAGTTGCTTTCTAAGACTTTTTTTTTTTTTAAAAAAAAAAAAACAAACGGAAGATAAATACTTGTAGGAAAAATTCTTTAGAAAAGAGAACAGTTTTTATAATATATTTATGGACAAGATATTATATTGTTATGACTTATGATTATGGTCTTGTCATTTTTCTTATGAAGTATTAATTATCTAAATCATAATTAAAATCTTATTTTTATTCAATTAAATCTTAAGCATTAGTTTTTACCTATGCCATGTGTCTCACATCCAAGCAAGAACTTGGGAAAAATGGAGGGAAGGGAAATGGAGAGGAGCCGGATCCCAACGATTGAGAGCTTTTGCAACCCCTCAACCATTAGCATTAACTCTTCGATTTGTGTCAAGATCGAGGTGTCAACATTAAGATATATAGATATAAAATTAAAGTTGGACTTATAATTTATACAACATAATTTTTTGACGAAGGAGTATAGTAATGCTTACTTGGAACAATCAGGATTAGGTTCGATTGGCATAAAGCTAGTGAAGTGACATAGATCAGGAAGTTGTTTAGCTTTCGAATAGTCCACTCGGGAACCTCTCATTGCAGTTTTCAAGCACAAGCAAATGTCTTTGCGGTCTTGTTGTGAGGCAGCCAGCTATTTTAGCCAGCATTTGCAATCCAACACAACTTTCTTGACTAGGTGTTGCATCTTCATCTATTATAAAACCTTTACAAGGAACTAGTTTTGGTATAATACCAGTATCACAATTAATAACTGCATTTGTTTGGCCTAAAATTAGAGCCAAAGCAAACAAAATTAAAAGATTTTTTGCCATTTTTTCTTGAATTATTTGTGATGTATTGGGGATCTTTTGTGAGAGATGTATGAATGACTATTATAGAAAGCTTATTTATAGTGGTTTAGAAGAGTTGAGTAGTCAATTATTTTGGATTTATCATTAATATGAAGTCATATCTTCAGTTGGTTAGTTTGACCAGAGAGAATGTAGTAATTAAAGTAATTTTGACTATTCAATTATTTTGAATTTAACATTAAAGTAATATTTATTGATTTTAATGATTAGATTTCTTTTGTTTAATTGTGGGTGAGTTTAGTATTACTTCTTTTCATTTAGCCTCAACTAACATCTATGCCTTCTAATTAATTTTGGGTGTGCACTAGTAGATACTTTAAGTTGTATAAAATTGAATAAATTGATGCATGTGTCCTACGTGACATCCCAGGGTACTGTTGCAAGTTATACAACATTAGATGGTGAGTAATGCTTACTTGGAGCAATCAGGATTAGGTTCCAATGGCATAAAGGTAGTGAAGTGACATAGATCAGGAAGTTGTTTTAAGTTTTGTATAGTTCACTGGGGAACCTTTCATTAGACCTTTCAAGCACAAGCAAATATCTTTGCGGTCTGGTTGTGAGGCAGCAGCTATTTTAGCCAAATCTTGCAACCCAACACAACATTCTTGACTAGGTGTGACATCTTGACCTAGTACAAAACCTTTACAAGAAGTTACTTTTGGTATAATATCAGTATCACAATGAATAACTGCATTTGTTTGGCCTAAACTTAGAGACAAAGCAAACAAAGTTAAAAAAATTTTTGCCATTTTTTCTTGAATTATTGGTGATGTATTTGGGGATCTTTTGTGAGAGATGTATGAATGACTATTGTAGAAATCCTATCTATAGTGTTTTAGAAGAGTTGAGTATTCAATTATTTTGAATTTAACATTAAGATGAAGAAATATCTTTACTTGGTTTGTTTGACTAGAGAGAATGTAGTAATTAAAGTTATCTTGACACTATTCAATTATTATGATTTAACATTAAAGTTATCTTTATTGATTTTAATGAATTGATTTTTTTGTTTGATTTTGGGTGAGTTCACTCCTTTTGATTTAGCCTCAGCTGACATTTATACCTTATAATTTTGGGTGTGCACAAGTAAACACTTTAACTAGTTAAAATTGAACAAATAGACATATGCGTCCTTCGTGGCATCCCTACATGATAATTTGTATCATAAGTAGAGTTCTACTTGTATTATGCATGTAAGACACGTGTGATTACTTGTTCAATTTTATACAAGTTTAAGTGTATACTTGTGCACGTTTAAGTGTGTACTTGTGCACATCCAAAATTGGAGGACATATCTATCCGTTGAAACCAAGTTATATGCATATTTATGTATTATTGTTTGCAACAAATTTTAAAGCGATAGAAAGTAAATTGCAATCACAAATAAAATATGAAGAAACATAATTTTATTGATTAAGAATGTGAGTACAATTATGTTCCTCCCTTGATTCTCCCCTCTTTAGATTTCTCCGTAATTCAAGGGCCGTTAGTGGTGTATTTCTCAAACTAGGATGATTTGAGTTTGACCTCTGTATGAATATTCCATGAATTTGCGAAATATTCGAGATCTTGATCTCTTTAGAAATATTTCATGAGTTTGTGGTGGAATTTTCGAGATTTCTTTGAGAAAGACAGTTGATGTTTTCATGATCTCTTTGTGAATACCCAAGAACTTATGAGCACTTCTTTAAGAAAGACAATATTTTATCATAATATCTTTGTGAATATCCAAGAATTTATGGGATATTCGAGATGTCTTTTCAAGGAAATATAGTACCCTTTATATAGGCATAAGCTAGAGTTTAGAGTTAGTGTAGCCTCCAAGAATTCTAACTGGAATCAAATACAACTTGTAGAGTCCCAACTAGAATTGAACACGTCTTGAAGAGTCCCACAAATTTTCAATGTCTATAAATTCCCCATGCTTCAAGGCTTGTCGGAGTGTAGACTTGTTGAAACTCAAAGAAGAGGCTTGAAGTACTCATTCTTCCACCTTTGCGATTTTGTGATTTCAGATTTGCAGATTTGATCTGTGAGAGAAGAGATGAATGACATATTTGGTCCCACTAAGTGTGCCAATTTATTTGCAACAAATTTTAAAGTGATAGAAAATAAATTGTAATTACAAATAAAATATGAAGAATCATAGTTTTATTGATAAATAGTGCTGGTACAATTATGCTCCTCTCTTAATTCTTCTCTCATAAGATTTATTCATGAGTCGAGGGCTGTTAGTGGCGTATTTCTTGAACTAGGATGATTTGGATTTGATCTGCATAATTCGAAGGTCATTAGTGACGTATTTCTTGAACTAGAATGCATTAAACTTGATCTCCATAACTCGAGGGCTCGAGGGCCGTTAGTGGCGTATTTGTCTAACTAGGATTATTTGGACTTTATCTTTCATTAAAGAATTTGTGGATCTTTTTGAAGTATTTGATTATCAAGAAGACGAACATATTTTGATCTCATCTTTGTGAATATTCCATGGATTTGTGGACTTCTTGAGATGCATTTTCAAGGGAATATAGTACCCTTCATATAGGCATGAACTAGGGTTTAAAGTTGAGTAGTCTCTAGAAATCCTAATTGAAATTGAATACACATTGTAGAGTCCCAACTCAAATTGAATACGTCTTTTAGAGTCCCACAAAATTTCAATATCTATAATTATGTCTTTCTGTTTTAAAATTTAGTTCTTATATTCAAGTATTGGGTTTTGCCCTTTTAAACTTTTAACTTATTAAAGTTTATGAAATGGATTTATACAACTAAGAGTGTTGTGGTTCTTAAAGAGTCAATTATAACACTTTTTCCCCTTCCAATTTACTCCACTAGACAAATGTACAGTGGCTTTTTATTAATAATTTAATTAAAAAACTTCAACATGAATAAGTATAAGAAAGGGGGAATAGACCTTACTTACCGATCCTAATGTTGGGTTTTATTTGCCATGATTTCTTACCATAAATAGGTTTTTCTTTTAGGAAAATGTTTTAATATTTTGACTAGTCCTTCTCTTGTAGGAAAAGTTTTAGGACTCTATAAATATAGACTTGTTCCTGCTAACTTAATCAACATTCACAATGTAATCCTAGGGTTTTGAGAGTTTTGGTTATGGGGAGAATTTGTGAACCTACTTGTATTCCGAGTGAATTGGTTGAGGTTGTTTCTCTCTATATTTTGTACTCTTATATTTATTGTGGATTGCTCATCTCCATTATGGACGTAGGTCGATTGACCGAACCACGTTAAATCTTTGTGTCTTTTGGTATATTTCTCGTTTTTCTTAGTTTTCTTTGCTAGCTTTCGCATTACATCTACTTATTTACGATCCTAACAAGTGGTATCAGAGTCATGGTTCAAGGATGGAACCATGTTAGAGATGGGTGTTCATCTTGGTGGGTGTAGTTCTAGCTGCAACCTTTTTGACAGTAATGAAAACTTTTGTTGGAGAAATTGTTTCAGAGAGGTTCTCTTTGTCGAGACGTAGATTTGATGAAGGAGATTATGGAGAAGAGATGCAAGATCCTAAAGATTATGTGAAGAAGGTAGACAAATTTAGGTCAAGAGGGAGATTTGTTGGGTTTTATTTGCCCTGATTTCTTACCATAAATAGGTTTTTCTTTTAGGTTAAAGTTTTAATATTTTGACTAGTCCTTTTCTTGTAGGAAAGGTTTTAGGACTCTATAAATATAGGTTTGTTCCTTCTAACTTAAGAAGCATTCACAATGTATTCCTAGGGTTTTGAGAGTTTCGGTTATGGGGGAGAATTTGTGAACCTACTTGTATTCCAAGTGAATTGGTTGAGGTTGTTTCTTTCTATATTTTGCACTCTCATATTTATAGTGGTTTGCTCATCTCCATTATGGACGTAGGTCGATTGAACGAACCACGTTAAATCTTTGTGTCTTTTGGTATATTTCTTATTTGTCTTATTACTCATGATCTTCCAAGGTTTGCTTTGCTAGCTTCCACATTACACCTGCTTATTTCTTTCCTAACACCTAGTGAGGTAACAAACCTTTACCAATTAACAAACAAATTTATAATACGCTATTATGATATATAAGAGTAACAAATTAAAATGCTTAAGTAATGCATGAATATGAACACCTATAAAAAAGTTAAGGTGTCTAAGTGAATTATGCGAACCAATAAGCTACGGTGGATAATTCGGACCATTAAGACAGTGCAATTGTTGATCTAAGAGACATGAACTAGTGAGCTATAGGCTAGGAAGGTCATAAGCTACTCCTCTGTTTCAATTTATATAACTTAGTTTGACTTGTGACAGGACCCGAGCCTACACCCTGGACGTGGCCGGCACTCGAGAACCATTGCTGGTCCCCAAACGAACCCTCATCCTGGCAGACTACAAGGGGAATACTAACTCAAGCATACAAAACTTAAAAACTGGATAAAAATTCATGAAACTAAATTACAAAGCTTTAACTCAAATGAAAAACTCTGAATAAAAATAAATTATTCAATTCACCATAAAATGGGCAACTTAAGTCTTTAAAACATTTAACAAAATAAATGAACAGATTCTGAAACTCTATTGTCTATCTATGAAGTCTCTAAATGACAAAGATAGAAGTCGGGACTAGACCCACGACATCCTAACAACTGATATAACTGAAAGTAAAAATGGAACCCTCCAGAAGCAAGGAGGCTCACCATAGCTAACTTGAACTCCATGTGGTATCAATGAAGCTCCTGTTGATGATCCCGAATACCTAAATCTGCATCATGAAAGGATGCATGCCAAATGGCTCAGTACATGGAATGTATGAGCATGTAAGGGGAATTCTAAAGCATAACATAAGCTTGAAACTTGATAAAAAGGGGAACTTACTTGCCTCTTCTCAAAACTTATTCAACTCAAGAAATACACAAGGATACTCAAAACTACTCAAACTTACTCAACTCAGAAGTACTCAAGGATAAGATACTCAACTCGAAAGGTACTCAACTCAAGATACTCAACTCGAAAGACTCAACTCATGATACTCAAGGATAAAGAAATATTAGAAGATGCAATATATGGAAAGCTGTAAAACTGTAGATAGAAACTCAATGTATTGAAAAATACAATAATACTCAATGTGTATATAAAAATACAATATAACTCTGTGGGAGTTTATCTAACCGACAACCACCACTATAAGCCTAAGTGATGATACATCGTCTTGCCCACGCTGCTAGAACTGTCCTATACTTTGCCGTCATAAAGAACGCCTTAACTAAGTGGATCCACTAGTTGATAATGTTCAAATATACTTCTTGAAAAGAAATATAAACGATCGTATGCAATATATTTACCCAACTATGAGTCGGGGTCGATCCCATAGAGAATATGGAAGAATATTGTCAATAGCAAATATTTAACTCGATAGTCGTTATATAACAATGAGTGGATTTAATTTGAAATAAAATAAAAAAATAATAAAAAGATAGCTTTGAACTAAGTATTTATTTATATTCAGATTATTAAAAGTAACTAGGAATGTGTTCCCCATAAGCTCATAGCGCAGTAATCCTAATAGTAGTAATCTTTTTCTAGTGTATCACATGCAAAGTGATAAGTTAGGTATCTCTAAATCCTTGGTCCGGCATCTAGAGAATTTCACCCTGCACCTTGGTCCGGCTACGTGTGTATAATTTACTAACCATTACCTTTACCTCATATTAGACATCATAATCGATGTTTGACTTAGTTATTACTTCGCACCAATCGACACTAGCCTATTAGATAGTATCACACTAAATC
>JAJOOH010030795.1:0-16133 GCA_029582605.1 Solanum gracilifrons | reverse complement strand
CAATCTTCTTTTATCTTTCATAAAGTTTTGTAATCACGTGAGTGAAACAATTGAAAAGAAAAGAGAAAGAAAGATTCTGAGTGTAGGTTTACAAGTAGAGGAAGTGTCAAGGTAGAACATCTGATTTGCATATCAGACAGGATCAAATCACAGAAACCCTATACAATCGAAGCTCACTTTAAATCTCTAAAGAAAACCCTTGAAACCCAAAAGGATTGGACATAGGCACCACATAGGTGTTCCGAACCAGGATAAAACTTCTTGTGTTACTTACTCATATCAAGAACCATTACTGTTTATCTATTCTACTAACGTGCAGGTGAGTCGACTGACCATTACAGGAAGTCGACTAAAGGAAATTTTAAATCACCTCCCCCTCTTGACCTTCATCAAGAACCCAAAAGTGGACGATGGGACCCTCTACGCAGCCCTAAATGGGACGTGAAGGGGACCACAACCCGTTATGGTGCTTGTGGCAATGCCCCAAAACCTGCCCCAAGTAAGTTCCCTCCCACGGATGCCTAGATGTCCTGCGGTGAGGTAGACGGGCCGTACAAGGGGTCGTGGTGTGGACTACTAAGAGGGGTCTCCTCCCCTAGTCTCTAGTCAAGGATTAAGAACGGCTAAATGGCTCGTGGTATTCTTGACGGACCGTGAAGACCTCTGTAAGATGATCGTGTCAACTTTAAGTCATGGGTTTTTGGGTCTTTTTCTAATTATTTTAATTCAATGCCATGTTTTTTTACGATTTACAAAATCCCTATATAAAGGTTTTTACCTCCAAAATTACCCAATTCAATTCATTCTCTCAATTTCCCAAAAGAAGTGCAAGTTCATCCTCCCCAAATATTTCTTTCTCTAGAAGAAGGAGGAGGAGGAGGAGTCAACTTAGTGTTTCAAGATCAAGTCTCCAACTCATCATTGCTTGTGGGAATTGAACTCCAAGGTATAATAGACTTTATCTATGGATCTCTTCCCTTCATAGAGTTCCTAAATTCCCCAATTTTAAAGTTAGAAATCTCCAATTGAAGTTAAGGTTTTCTTCTATGTCATGGGTTCCTTGCAATGTTGATTCAATCTATTGTTTTATGAGTTATTATGTATGAATTTAGATAATTTCATGTTTTTAAGATGAATCCCCATGAACCCATGCATAACCCATGTTTTCTAAGCTATGATGATATAATGTGGGCTTTAGCAATGAAAGAATAATTTGTGAAGATATGCATGTTCTTTATGAAAGTGATGAAGATGATTTAAGTTGCTTTGAGAGTCAATCATATATGTTGTTGTTGTTGTGAAAGGATTTCTCACATAATACTCCATACATGCATGTGAAAGGGTTTTCTCACATAAGGATTCTTAAGAGAAGAAAGGCTTTCTCAACTAACTTAGAATCAAGTTTTAGGAGCTATTCTAAAGAAACTTAGGCTGGATTGGCTAGTTGATGTGTCTTCCATGAAAGATAAGTCAAGTAACTAATTATGACTATTCTGTGGGATTTATGCTTAGCTCTGAGAGGATATTGAGATGGAGGCTCTTCCATAGCTAGAGGTCGGATTTCTAGTAGCAGTCTCCTTATCCCATACCTATGTGCCACTATAGGAAGGTTGTCTCGGATAGATAATGATTGTCTTAGATAGACATTAGTGAGTGGATCCACGTAAGCTAGAAGCTAAGGTTCTTACCTTGGCAAGTAAGGACACCCTTTTTCGGTGTGGGGTAGACATCGGATCCCTGTTATATGTTGCGTCCAGAAGCACAAGCAAGTGTATGTGGTCACTCAAGTAGTACAATGACTCTTTCGAGCGGGATTATCTAACCCAAAGGACTTCAAATCAACAAACACTAAATTTATTGTAACTGAAATAAATATACTTATGTGACAAACGATTTCAGGAATTTGTTTGTATTAACTAAGTTAAACAGTTGCAAATATTAATTACTAACAATTAAATCAGTTGCAAAAAGGGGATTTCACAATTTGGGAAATATTCCAGGGTTGTAGCATGCACCAATTTCAAACATAATAATAACTTATTCTAGCATTCGACATGTTAACCTCATTATCGATTCACAAGGTTGCATTTACAATCATGGTCTCCCGACCTCTAATCACCTACCACCACTGAAAGCCTAACTACATCGTTGAGCAGGGATAGGCATGAACCACTAGCGTAGCATTAAGCTATCATCTTGTTTATTAACCAAACACGACATATAGGTATATTCATATCCTATATATGACACACTCTAAGTCTTACCCTAGAATGAACACGTTCGTCACATTCTTTGGTATATCCCTCTATTCTTCTTCCAAGTTAAAGAATGAACAATGAGTTTATTTTAATGTTGATTAGTCATTAAATTAGTTAAACAAGAATTCAAGCATAAATCATAAGAAAACCCATCTCATGCTAGAAATAAATACTATTATGTCATTAATCTTAGCTACAACCCTTGAATAAGGGAATTTACCAAAATGAAAGAGTAGAAGAAAAAACCTAGAGATAGTCAGCAAAATCTCCCAAATCGTGTTCTCCCATTTTTCAAAAATTGAATAATGATAAAATAATACAGCAGGACTATTGATAGTCTGAAATAAAACACGTGATGCAAATCTGGAGTCCAGGTCAGCGACGCGGACCTGTTCTCTCGTATCATATTTCGAATAGCTTGATCCAACTCCATGACGCGCTCCCATCGCGCATTCCACTGTTATGTGAAATTCATTTTCCACATTCTGTCTTCAGCTCCGCGACCCGGAGGTGCTCCCTCACAGTGCATTTTTCTAGCTTCTTGGCCATTTCTCCTTAGCAACTTCGACTTCTATTATCCAACATCTTGGTGCTTTCATTTTTTAGCTCACTTGCTTGCTTGTCACCCTACAGACACCCAATTATCTTAGTTAGAGGAAACACAATATATTGACTCTAAAAATGCAATTCAAAAGAGGAATTTTCTCTCGAACTTGGCTAGATATATGGGGTAAATTAGTTATTAGGAACATAAATACATCTAAGATCAACACCCCACACTTAACGCTTTGTTTGTCCTTGAACAATTTCACACTTTCATGCATAAGATGACTCCACTACACTTCCAACTAAAGACATTCCAGCTTCGGCCACAACAACCATGAGCTTCACAATACACATGACAACACTATGCATTCACCAGGACAACTCGTGCAAAACATTCTAGCCTCAAGAATTGACTCTTATAACACATCAAAGTCATGCATAGCATTTGGTTACACAGTTACATCAGTTACCAGCCCCTCATTAAACATGTGCCCTCACCAAAAGTAAACACCCTAATTTACTCACACATAAAGAAATTCAAACAATAATGGGTGAAAGAGCCAAATTTCGCTTACTCTCTCAAAAGAATTCACATGCCACAACTAACGAACCATAGGCTTGCCCTTAGTGTACTGCATCACTACTTTCAAGAATGCGGAAGTTCAAGATCAACTAGGTATTTAAGGGTTGTATTGTAGGCTAGGGACGGGTAGGAACTATTTTTGGCTATGAATAGTGACTACATTCCCAAGCGCTTTAATACAACACAAACTTCATTTTTGGACCTTCTTTTAACAACCTTCTTCTTATCTTTGCCCCTTTTCTTTTAAATCACTCAAAACTCATTTATTCACACTTTTTTTTATACACGAGCCAACACTGCTTCTTTTAAACATCAGTGATTTATGATAAAGGGCTTCACACTCGCTCTTTCTTTTCCTTCACGATTGTCTACTAAAAGCACTTAGGATCTTTTGGAGCTAAATTACAGGCAATAGAAGGAATGGAAAAATGCCTAATGTTAGGTTATCAAAGAACAAGTCCAAGGCTCGAAGGGGTTAACTAAGGATATATGTCATAGTGGGTACAAAAGGACATCAAAAAGGCTATCAAAGAAATCCTTATATAACTTCCTCAACTCATTATCCTCTCTTTCACTCTGCAGACACACCGGGAAGGACATCAATTAGTATCAAGGAATATAACAACCTCGCACACATGGCACACATTTAAATCAGAACTGATTACTACAAACTACTTCCCAATCACTGGCACAAATTCATTTTAAGAAAATGTCATTTAGAGTCACATACAAGAGTCTAGATGTCTTAACACTGAGTCATTCCTTTATTTTCAACATTCAACCTAACTCAATGCAGCTGTGCAGCCTTAGCCAGATGTCAACCCTACATACCCAATAACGGAAATGCCCTTAAGACAATCATCATCCATCTATCATAGGGAAGTTTAAATCAACTATGACACTGACTCAATCCTAAGAAACAAAATCTTTTTTATACGATTCAACGGGACTATCCTTGGCCAAAGAACTGAAAACAACTTCCAAGGAACCCAAAGCAAAATCCACGACTAAAATAGCAAAACGAATATGTTTACACACATATTTTACTCCCACCCCACACTTAAGAATGTAGCACTATCCCTAGTGCGACACATATATTAAAATAAAAACAAAGTAGGGCGGGTACTTTCCTGATCACTCATCCATATCAGCATCACCTCTGGTTCCCTCTAGAGCCAAAAGTTCACCTTTCTATGATTCAGAATCGGATTCACTGTCTGACATGGTTCGTCTCTTGTCCTCATCAATGGGGACATTATATCATATGGGCTCTAGAAATGCAGGCTCGAGTCCTAATAGTGCTTCAGCATGCTCATTCAAGGGGGTACATAGTTTCAATTTCATTCAACTGCTCTATAGTGGAAGCTTGACACCCGTTTCTGTGGTGCAAGATTTTCATTCCAAACATGTATGCAGTGATCATATCATCCCTCATGTTGCTCTCTACAGTAGTGAGGGTGTGTCCATGTGCATTTTCAGTCCCCATTGTCTTTGTGACATCTAGGGGTGTGGTGAACAAGGGTACTAAGTAATCCATGCCTTCCTCTGGTACTCATGCTCTCCTGCACAAACTAGTAATTAGTCCCCCAAAATCATACCTTCAACCTCTATTCAATCTTCCCTGTCGCATGGATGATTTCAACACCGCGCCCACATTGATGGGCAAATCCTTCATCAGAGAATAGACCAAGCACACTCGGTCTCTTGTCACCTTAGTGAAATGCAGACCTGGCATCAAACAGTTCATGACAATTTTTAGCCACACACGGGCTTCTCGATTCACGTGTGCATAAGGGTAGGACTGATGATAGCCATGGTTCCCATGTCAAATCCACTTGGCAGTGAACTGCTCACCACACAAAGTATGTCAAATATGTTGATACAGAGGGCTGATGTTTAAGCTAGTCAGGATATCAGAAGGGGCTTCTACAGTGCCCAGTACTTGATTAATAGTTGAAGGTGTAAGAGACACCTCCACTCCGCGCACTCTTACAAAATAGCATCAGGTTTCAATTGGCATAGAATTCCCGAACCATACTCACATTGCACTCCAAAGGGTCCTGAAAGATGAATCCCATGCACAAATCTTACAAGCGGCACATAATCTGAGGGAACTCCCTCTCCAATTACACATCCTCAATCACCACATCCAAAAAGTACTTAGTTTCGGTGTGGGTTTTATACCACTTATTTCCTTCAGACGTAACTGCCTTAGCACCGTAGCATTGAGTCTGCCCTCTTGGGACTGCAAGTGCGGGGGGAATGGTTGTGCCAGCTCTTTCACTCTTACGGCTGCTAGACGTAACCACTTTGCCAGATCCTTGTGTACCCGATATGATATCCAGCAATCAGACAATTATTATTTCAGTCAATGAAACCCAACTACCAAAACTCAGCCCACACTTATTTTTTTAGCACAATTTCTACAAACAACACGGTACTCGAACTTCCCATTGTTATTTGAAATATGTTATTTTCACACCTATCACAATTCAAGCACAAAAATCCCTTGCTACTATGATTCTACTCAAGAATTCGAACCAACAACCATGCTTTTACACAATCATTCCCCTTATAACATATTTGCTACTCAAGACTTCACAAAACCCAAATTTTACCCCAATCATTGAAAGTATCCCCCTTCTAATTTAAACTAAGATCATTCTAACAAGGTTGACAAACATGCGTACCCTAAAATAGGCTGATCAATTCAATCCTTTCGTCCATTGATGCTTATCGTGACCAACGACACTGGCCTACGGTATGAGTGTCTACGATCGTTGATAATATAGTAACCCAACCGAGGGTTGGGGTCGTGTCCCAAGGGAGCGGTTTGAGAATTGATAGAAAAATATAATTTACATTCTAACTAGTCGTAGCTAAAGATAATAACGAAAAAAAACATAGTAAATAAAAGGGGGTGACACGAAAGTGTCAAATATCAAATGGAGTTTTTGTAACACGTGATAAAACAAGAAAATAAACAAGAAAATCAAGTATGGGGAAAGGTTCTTGGGATGTGACTGCAATACAAGTTGAGATAAATCATTGGATACATGCTTTCAATAGGAAATTTGCAAGACAATAGTGACTAGGCTAAGCTTTAAATGGAAATATGTTCCCAATCGGGCAACTTACCCTGTTTCAAATGCGTTCCTCTCGGACATCCATTTGTCGGATGAAGACCAGCCTACGCCTTACTCCACTCACTCTCTCGAGCTGAGTGTTAGGATATGGGACTAGGGCTCACCCTCTCGGGATGAACCTCATGTCGACCCACTCCTTAGGCCATCAGTCTAGTGGTTTTGGTTTCGCGACCTCCCTCTCAGGCAAGCCGAAAACACATGGGTGGCTTTGTATTTGCAACTACAAACCCTTTAGATTAAACGACAACCACTAGGTGAAATCACCATTAACATACATCTAACCTATCGGCAAGCAAGACCCAACAAGAATATCAACTCATATTTGCTAAATCACACACCAAGAATGGGGTTTTTAGCCATACATCAAGAAATAATAAATTATACCTAACATGATAAAGAAATCAACTGGGTATAAAAAATTAAACCTTGAATTAAGCTACGGAAGAAGAATAAAGAAGACCCACTTCCAACTTGGGGAAGATGAACTCCTTTCTTCAAGTCTCCACAAAACCCTCTCCAAACTTGAGAGAAAAATACAGAAAAATACTATAGACTAATAATAGTTTTTACTCTAAAATGTTCCACACTAAGACTACAATTCTAACTAGTATTTATAGTTTTCACAGATTGTGCTGCGGAGGATTGTTCGGCAACATTAGTCGAGATCGCCGATGAACTCAACGATTCGCCTTTTGGTCAGCTTATCGCCTTCAGTGTCTTGTCGTTAACATCCTCGCATTCTGGATCATGGGACGGTACAGTACTGCTTCGCAGAACTGATCGGCGACTTGCTGACTGCTCCTTTCCTCACCTTTTGATCCACTTCCTTCAAGGCTTCGCATACTGGAAAGAAGGGCGGTTCATGTCGTTTTGGCGACTCGCCAAGTTGAACTCAGCGATCCGCAGGATTCCATGTCTTGTTCTTTTCAGCCTTATTTGCTCCGTTTTGCGCCTAAGTGTCCATGCTTCCACTAAAACTTCAAATACCTAAAACTTCAGCATTTTAATCAGGTATTGAGATAAAACAAGCATTCAAGGACACTATTTCTATTAAAATAAAGCCCTAAATGAGTCCAATTTGTGGACTCATCACCCATTATCACATTCTCCACAAAAAACAATCATTTTCAAAAACTTCACCCATCAATATCATGAATACAAGCACAAATTTTACTAATTCATCCCAAAGAAAGAACTAAAAGAATAGGAAACATACCTTTAATGCTTAGAACAATGAAGATTGAAGAAATTGATAAGAAATACCAACTTCGCGACACGGATTTGGCTTTGAAGGAATAAGTTAGGGTTGAAAAGAGGGGGGGGGGGATTTCGTTTCAATTTCTGGGAATAATGGGGAATATTAGATTATTTTAGGGGTTAAAAGGGAATGAGGGTCGGGTTATACTAGATAAGTTGGGTAAAACCCAAATTTTTAATGAAATTTCAGAAAAATCTTACCAGGTCCGAGACGCGAAGCTGTCGCGGACTCCCCTGCTATTTCATTTTTTCGTCGCCTTAGAATCATAAATTGAAGAACCAAGTCCATGATGCAGAGATGTCACAGACTTCACTTGGATTTTTGACTTCTGCACCTGTGGCAACCATCAGCCTGCAAAACCAAGTCCGCGACGCGCTCAGGTTGCGGACTCCACTGTTTCTTACCCAAATTTTTGTTTTACAACTTACAAATACTAAAATAAATAAACCAACCTACACTAAAATTAACACGAACTAACCTATCAAAACAAAATAAAAAATAAAAAGCAAATATCCTCTAGAGTACAAAGTCACGAGTTGCCTCCTGAGTTGCGCCTGATTTAATGTTGCGGCACAACTCAGCTCTCCATCATTCATTGCTCAAGTCCAAAACCTCTTCTTCACGATTTATCTCTTGTCCTAAGTAGTGTTTCACCCTCTGACCATTCACTATGAACGTGGAATGTTTTCCTTCATTCCATAACTCTACATCTCCATGGTTGGTCATGCGCACCACCTCGAACGGTCTGCTCCAGTTTGACTTCAGCTTACCTGGAAACAACCTCATCCTAGAGTTAAACAACAATACCTTTTGACCAGGATCAAAGAGTCGTGACACGATATGCTTATCATGCTAATGCTTAGTCTTCTCGTTATAGAGCTTCGCATTTTTATAGGCATGGAGTCTAAACTCCTCTAATTCATGTAGTTGACCCATCATTTTTCTCCCAACTAATTCCGGATCCAGATTCAACTTCTTCACTGCCTAGTAAGCTTGATGTTCTAATTCAACTGGAAGGTGATAGGCTTTACCAAACACGGAGTGGTAGGGGGAAGTCCCTATTGGTGTCTTATAGGCTGTCCTGTACGCCCATAATGCATTATCGAGCTTCATTTTCCAATCTTTCCTTTGGGGGATTTAATTTTTTTTATAGAATCTGCTTCACCTCACGATTTGACACATCTACCTGGCCACTAGTTTGAGGGTGATACATTGTAGCTACCTTGTGCCTGACTCCATATTTAGCTAAGATATTCTTCACCAATTGATTTATGAAGTACATCCCTCCATCACTGATTATTTCCCTAGGAGTTCCAAACCGAGTGAAGATGCGTTTCTTTAAAAACATCAGCACTACTTTAGCATCATTTGTAGGCACAACCACTGCCTCAACCCACTTTTACACGTAATCCATGGTTATAAGGATATATTGATTGCCATTAGATGGTGGGAATGGTTCCATGAAGTCAATCCCCAAGACATCAAATATTTCGACCTCCAAGATGTTATGCAATGGCATCTCATGTCGTCTGGAAACAGTTCCCATCCTCTTGCATTGATCACAACTCTTCACATGTCGTGCAACATCTTTGAACAAAGTCGGCCAAAAAAAACCTAATTAGAGCACCTTATGTGCAGTGCGCTCACCTCCATGATGACCCCCATATGCAGACGAGTGGCAACTATCCATCACTTATCTCATCTCAGACTCATGTATACACCTCCTCATCATTTTGTCAGAGCCCTACATGAATATATAAGGCTTATCCCATATGTAGAATCGAGCATCATAAATTAGCCTCTTTTTTTGATGAGTGGTTGCATCCGGTGGGAACAATCCACTCACTAAATAGCTTACAATGTCCGCATACCATGGCAATTCTGTCACCTCTAGAGCCAATAATTGTTCATCAGGAAACTCTTCCCGAATCTGACCTTGCTCACCCACATGTGATGAACTCTACAACCTGGACAAGTGATTTGCAATCTGATTTTCAGAACCTCTTCGATTCTTGATCTTTATGTCAAACTCTTGCAGCAACAGAATCACCTAATCAGTCGCGACTTTGCATCCTTTTTATTGAACATGTACCTGACAGTTGTATGATCAGTATAAACAACAACTTTAGTCTCTATCAGGTAAGATCTAAACTTGTAAAAAGCATAGACCAAGGCTAGCATCTCTTTCTCGGTCATGGTGTAGTTGGCTTGAGCTGCATCCAGTGTTTTGCTTGCATAATAGATTGAGTGAAACACCTTATCTTTCCTTTGCCCTAACACTGCCCCAACAAATACATCACTTGCATCACGCATCAGCACAAAAAGAAGCTCCCAATTTGGGAAAGCCAGGATTGGATCTTCTATCAACTTCTTCTTCAAAGCCTCAAAAGCTCGAATGCATTTCTCATCGAAGACGAATTTCATCTCCTTCTCTAGGAGACTGCACATGGGTCTTGTAGTCTTAGAGAAATCCTTAATGAATCTCCTGTAGAAACCAGCATGACCCAAAAATTTCTCACCCCTTTAACAGAGACTGGGGGAGGTAGCTTTTCAATGACTTCCACCGTTGCACGATCAAATTCCAACCCTAGCTTTGACACCTTATGGCCCAATACAATCCCTTTCTTCAATAGAAAATGACATTTTTCCCAGTTTAGGATGAGATTAGTTTCCTCACATCTAGCCAGTACCTTGTCCAAATTCTCCAGACACCTGTCAAAAGACTCCCCAAACACCGAGAAGTCATCCATGAATATCTCCAAAAAATCTTCGACCATATCATGAAAAATGGCCATCATGCATCTTTGGAATGTGACTGGAGAATCGCATAACCCAAAAGGCATCCGCTTAAAAGCATACGTCTCATACGGACAAGTGAATGTGGTTTTCTCATGGTATTCTAGCGCAATCACAATTTGATTATATCCTGAATAGCCATCTAAGAAACAATAATATTCTTGCCTCGCTAACCTATCCAACATTTGATCAATAAATAAAACGAGGTAGTGATCCTTACTGGTGGCCTCATTCAATTTAATGTAAACCATGCATATTCGCCACCCTGTCACTGTCTTGGTTGGAATCAACTAATTCTTTTCATTGGTGATCATTGTCATGCCTACTTTTTTAGGCACACACTGAACCGGGATGACCCAATTGTTGTCTGAAATTGGGGATACAATACCTGCATCCAACCATTTAATCAACTTCTTGCACACCACATCTTTCATCACTGGGTTTAATCTGCGATGAGGTTGTACACTTTACTTGTGGCCCTCCTTCATAAATATCCTGTGTATGCATAAAGCTGGGTTGATGCCATGTATGTTAGCCGTCTGCCAGCCTATCACATTTTTCCTCTTCCTCAATATTTTTAGAAAGGCCTCAACCTACACTTCAGACAAAGTAGAAGAAAGGATTATATGTAACGATTCATTAGCACCTAAAAATGCATACCTGAAATGAGAGGGGAGAGCTTTCAACTCCAACTTTGGTGTTTCCTCAATTGATGGCTTGGGAGGTGGTCCCAAGACTCTATTTAATGGCTCCACAAACTTGCGAAGCATACTCACATTTGGGACATCTAGAATACTAGCCAACTCCTGGGTTTCAGCGTCCCCCTCAATATCCTGCCCAATTAACACTTTCTCTAAAGGGTCTTGGGCATTAACATAATAAGTTGTTGTTTCCTCATCAATGATTGTAATTTCTGACAGCTCTTCATATATCGCAGGCAACTTCATTGCCTTGTATACATCAAAGACCTCTACCTTGTCATGAGCCCTCATTGTCATTCTACCAACCGCCACATCAATTAACGCACCACTGGTTACTAGGAATGGGCATCCCAAAATAAATGGGACCTCTGGGCAGGCTCAAAATTCAAGATGACAAAGTCTACGTGGGAAGTTCAAAGTTCCCACTTGGACTAAGACATCCTCAATAACGCCATCTGGCCTTGGTGCCGAGCGGTCAGCTAATTGCAACATTATGGTTGTGGACTTGGGCCTTCCTAGTCCCAACTTAAGAAACATGGACTTAGACATCAAGTTGATACTCGCGCCCAAATCGCACAGCCCTCTTGCCTCAATTCATTTTCCAATTTTTATTTGCATAGTAAAACTCCATGGATCTTTCAACTTAGTTGGGAACTTATTCTGGATCCTAGAACTGCACTCCTCAGTGAGTGTCACTATTGCATACTCTGCCAATCTAGTCTTGTTAGCCACAATATCTTTCACATATTTTGCATACTTAGGAATGCCCTGCAACACATTAATCGAAGACAAAATAATATGTACCTATTTGAGGAGTCCAATAAACTTACCAATGCATTCCTCCTTCTTCTGTTTTTTGAATTTCTGTGGGAATGGAAGAGGTGGTTTTGCTTTTGGTTCCTCATCAACCCATGGCTCACTTGGTCCAACTTCATCCAACTGCTTTCCTTTTTCTTTAGTAGATTTTGTCTTTGGGTTTAACTTCTCCAATGGACGACCACTATGGGTACTCACAATATTTACCTGTTTTGGGTTTGGATCAGTATTTCCAAGCAAACCCCATTGTGGTCAAGAATTCTGGGCACTAGCTAACTCCCAAACTGCTTCTCCAAATTCTAGGTCACTAGTTGGTTGTTTCGGACATTTGCTGCCAACTTAGCTTGGTCAGCCATGATTTGTTTTAGCATGTCCTTCACACTCATATCACCCTACTTCGCAGCCTGCTGACTCCCATGACCTTGTTGATTTCCATGGCCTTGCTGATTGTAACGTTGTCCACCACCTTGCGGCCTGTACTGGTTCTGTCCTTGGTGTTGATTTTGATTACCACCCCATGAAAAGTTTGAGTGGTTCCGCTAGCTTGGATTGTAGGTGTTTCTATAATTTTGGTGATTACCTACAAAATGAACAGACTATGGGTTTGCTCCACATACCTTACCAGTGTGATCTCCACCTCCACATACTTCACACCATGTTGGTGGCTGCTGCATCATATTAACTTGAGCTTGCTACTGTCCTAGTGACATGTTGCTGAAGTGTGTAGTCATCATAATTTGCACTGCTGTAATTTGTGCAGTTAAGGCTGTCACTGCATCCACTTCCAACACTCCAGCAGTCTTTTGTACGGCCGGTTTAGCTCCTCATTCATTCCACTCGGGATTACCTTGTGAAATTCTGTTAAGCAATGTAAATAGCTCAGCATATGTCTTCTCCAAAGCTTGTCCACCTGCAGCAGAATCAAGTAAAAAATTTGTGTTTGGTTCCAACCCTTCAATAAAGGTGTGGACCAACACTTCATTAGCTTCATGATGATGTGGACAACTTAGCAACATGGACTTAAATATGTCCCAAGCTTGGTACAAGTTTTCTCCTCCTTTCTGATGGAAGCTTAATATATCGCTTCTCAGCTTGGTTATTTTCCCGGATGAAAAAAACCTTATCAAGAACTTCTAGGCAAGATTATCCCAAGATGTTATGGAGTTTGCGGGCTCAGAGTTCAACCATATTTTTGCTTCCCCTAGCAAATAAAAGGGGAATAGAGTGAGCCTCACATAATCAGAGTTCACTCCAGTTGGAATGTACATGTCACAGATCTTGAGGAAATTTGAATGTGCACTTGTGGGTCCTCATGAGATAGACCAGTGAACTGTCCATTTGTGTGCAACAGTTGCACCATGCTCTGCTTCAGTTGAAATCTCCCACCAGCTGCAGGTTTCTGAATACAAGAAGTAACATAGGTGGTGTGTGGGATTGCCATGTCTCTCATTTTCATTTATGCCATCACCGCAGGTGCGTCTTGTTCCACCCTTTCTTCTGGGGTTACTGGGTAACTAGAGACAAGAGAGACTGAGTAGGTGACTCTTCTTTGATTTCTCCAGTGGCGAACGAATCTCTCTAGTTCAGCTAGAGGCTCTACAAAGTCCTGGTCGTCTTCCAGTGTGAAATCTAGACACAACCTATAAAATTAATAGCCATTATCAAGTTGTCAACACTTGTATAAATAATTTCGAAACTCAAAAATTAAATATCTGTCTATTTTAAAGTCCCCGACAGCGGGCCTAAAAACTTGTTGTGTCCAGAAGCACACGCAAGTGTACGTGGTCACTCAAGTAGTACAGTGACTCTTTCAAGTCGGATTATCAAACTCAAAGGACTTCAAATCAACAAACAATCACTTTATTGTAACTGAAATAAATTTACTTATGTGACAGATAATTTCAAGAATTTGTTTGTATTAACTAAGCTAAACAGTTGCAAATATTAATTACAAGCTAAGCAGTTGCAAATATTAATTACTAACACTTAAATCAGTTACAAAAAGGGGATTTCACAATTTGGGAAATATTCCAGGGTTGTATCATGCACCGATTTCAAACATAATAATAACTTATTCTAGCATTTGACTGGTTAACCTCATTATCGATTCACAAGGTTGCATTTACGTGGTCTCCCGACCTCTAATCTCCTATACATCATTGAGCGGGGATATGCATGAACCAGTAGCGGAGCATTAAGCTATTATCTTGTTGATTAACCAATCCCGGTATATAGGTATACTCCTATCCTATATACAAAACACTCTAAATTTTACCCTAGAATGAATACGTTCTTCAAATTCTTTGGTCTATCCCTCTATTCGTCTTCCGAGTTCAAGAATGAACAATGAGTTTATTTTAATGTTGATCATTCATTAAAATAGTTAAACAAGAATGCAAGCATAAATCATAAGAAAATCCATCTCATGCTAGAAATAAATAGTATTATGTCATTAATCGTAGCTACAACCATAGAATAAGGGAATTTAGCTACTTATAGTATGAATCATCATCAAATAATGTTCAAGGATCATAAAAGTGCTTACCAAAATTAAAAAGTAGAAGAAAGCCGTGGAGATAGTCAGCAAAATCGCTCACATTGTGTTCTCCCATTTTTCAAAAACTGAACAATGATAAAATAATACAGCTGAACTCTTTATAGTCTGAAATAAAACACGTGATGCAAATCTGAGTCCAGGTCCGCGAAGCTGACCTTTTCCCTCGCTGCACATTTCGAATAGCTTGAGCCAACTTCACGAAGTGTCCCATCGCGCATTCCACTGTTATGTGAAATTCGTTTTCCACATTCTGGCTTCAGCTCCGCGACGTGGAGGTGCTCCCTCACAGTGCATTTTTACAGCTTCTTGGTCATTTCTCCTTAGCAACTTCGACTTTATTTTCCATCATCTTGGATGCTTTCATTTTTTAGCTCCTTTGCTTGCTTATCACCTTACAGACACCTAATTATCTTGGTTAGAGGAAACACGATATATTGACTCTAAAAATGCAATTCAAAAGAGAAATTTGCTCTCGAACTTGGCTAGATATATGGGGTAAATTAGTTATTAGGCGCATAAATACACCTAAGATCATTATAGCTCACATGGTCTTAAATATCGGTTAAGGCTACTTCCCACAATAATAATGAACTAAGCTTACTTATAGAAGTATCTCACAAGTGTTCAAAATATGAGTTTTACTTGCATTTGAGCATGATTATTATGATGTTTTTTAACCTCTTTCTTATGGTTTTAACTTGGTATTTGCATGACATGAAAGGTCCCTTTTAGCATGATTTCATATATTTATGCATTGGTATCATACTTGGTATATTTTTGTACTAACGTATACTCTTGTCTACATTATTTCTCAAATGTAGGGTTTGACGTTCCGATTATGCATCCTTGTGGCTAGAAGCCACCTTGGTTATACCTAGTAGTGGTGAGTCCTCATGTTTCGAGGACCAAACCTTTTATCATTTTCATTCTTTACTTTTCAGATATTGTACGTGATGCTAAGATTACGTCCCGGTGACTCTTGATGTAATAGACGACTTTCGAGATTATGTAGACTTCTGCCTCGTTTTTATTAACTATGAATTGTCTTTTAAATCTCTTGATTTCTATTATCTTATTTATGCATGTTGTGTGGCTTGTGTAGGGCCTCTCGGGGTCCCATACGTCATGTTACACCTAGGGTATACCTTGGGTCATAACATGACTCCAAGTGGTGTGACAGTAAATATATCTTTGGCATCTTAATGTTTTCCATCTTTAAAGGGAAATACTATCTCTTTAAATATTACATATTTAATGATAAATAAAAGTCTAATTTCATATTCATACCACCTAAAATTCTTTTAATTTTCATAAAATACTTTCATGACTGCCTTTCTGGCTCTATCTTGAAATTTGTCACCTCTAGGTAATTTTTGATTGCTGCCGAAATAACATTTTATATGGCGATTTATAATTTACCACCAATGAAGGTAATTTGCTTATGAGATACATAACAGTTCTTATACATCTCT
>JAJOOH010030794.1:0-18772 GCA_029582605.1 Solanum gracilifrons | reverse complement strand
CCCCCCCCCCCCCCCCCCCATCCTCTTACAATTCCAGCTTATAATTAAATTCTCACACTTCAGGTTCATGAAGATACGGAGCAGGTGGTTTGAACAAATGACTCCACTCTTACAAGGAAACAACATCAGAAAGGTTTGACATAGCAGAAGCAACGAGTATTTCTGGATCAATGACTCTTCCGTTCAGCACCTTTTGCTTTTTCATCTCAGCTATGGGATCTTCCCTTGATATTTCATTTTCTACACTTCATTTTTCAGCCACCTATTTTCTAACTTTCTCACTTTTCACATTAGATTTCTTTGCAGCCTTCTGGAGTAGGAAATGAGAAGTTGAATGAACTAGGGTTTTTAACTTCTTGGGAGATAGGGATCTTTGAAGAAGAATTAGAGTTAGGAATTTTGAGAGAAAGAGAGAAAAGAGGGGATTAGTGAATTTCAACAAGAATTGTTTGAAGAGATTTTGTAATTTGATTCACTAAGAGAAGTAGTATATAAAACCAAAAAGACATCGGGTCCCCAACAGTAGCAACCTTTGGTTAAAAAGCGAAAAGACATCTAAAACTGACACGATGAATGGGCAACAGACACTTGGCAGTGATGTTGACAGTTAGATAGTGTAGTATATGTGATACTAACCTATGAGGACCAAGTCCTCATTTCAATCTGCAACCCTGCCTAGTGTGATTAAATTGTCCCTTCAGCTTGACACACCATGAGTCTATACTTGCATTAAGGTACCAGAAGCGAATTCCTTAGTGACAAACATTAAACAAGTATAGAAACTGCCCTCCGTAACATAATCAAACTAGAAGATTTTTGTGCCAACTTGTCAAGGAATCAGGTAATCTTGTGCATCCCCAGCATCATCCTGTTTTTTATGAAACATTCTTTACTCAAGGGCTTTGTAAAGATATCAGCCTGTTGATCTTCAGTCTTGTAGAATTTCATCACCACATTTTGCTTCTCAACATTGTCCTTTAGGAAATCAGTGATGATCCAAGAAAATGTGTCATGTCTGATGTACTCTTTCGATATACAAGAAAACCTGCATAGTCAGTATCTGCAAAACCAATTAGATCAAGTGAGTCACTTGTTGGGTAGGAAGAGGACCAAGTCCTGAGGTCCCTTCAAGTATCTCAGTACTCATTTAGTAGCTTTTAGATATGACTCCTTTGGTGCAGCTTGAAACCTTGCACACATCTGTACACTAAAGACTGTGTCTGGTCTGCTTGCAATGAGATGAAAGAGTGACCCAATGATTCACCTATACATAGTCTGATTTACCTCAACTCCTTCTTCATCCAAGTCAAGCTTCACATTTGTGGTCATGGAAGTGTCAAGAACTCTTGCCTCAATCATATTGAACTTTCGAAGTGTTTTCTTGATGTATTTATCTTGACTAATAGAGGTACCCTGAACGGACTGTTTGATTTGCAGGCCTAGGAAGAAAGTGAGTTCTCCCATCATGCTCATTTCAAACTCACTGCTCATCGGATCAGCAAAGTCCTTGCAAAGTAAATCTCTTGGTTGTACCTCTGTACCACAAGCCTTGACTTGTTTCTAGTAATGGTTTAATGCTCATCAAGTTTGTTTCTGAAGATCCATCTTGTTCCAGTAACTGTTCTGTTGATATGTTGAGGGACCAGGTGCCACACTTTGCTCCACTCATATTGATGGAGTTCTTCTTGCATTGATGTTACCCAATCTGCATTCTGTAGAACCTCATTGATGTTCCTTAGTTCAATGGATGACATAAGGCTGAATATGAAACTAGATTTCTTGTCCTGGATCTAGTTTGAATTCTAGAGTCAAGTAGAGAGATGAGATTGTCCAATGGATGTGAGGATTGATGTTTCCATCTGGACTTTCTGATCAACTCTTCTTCGATTTCAGCATCAAATTCAACTTCATCATCTTCATGATTTTGAGATGGAACCTTCTGGGTAGTATCAAAGGGACCAGGTGCTCTTGTGATATCTGCAACAATTTCCTTTGCAACCTGCTTGTTTCCAGGGTTTTGGATATCCTTGTCTTCCCTTTCCTAGATCAGCTCATCCATCTCATGGTCTCCCTTGGATCATCAATTTTCTCAGATTCATCGAATGTCACATAAATGCTCTTTTGGATACATAGAGTTCTTTTGTTAGACACTCTGTAGGCCTTGCTGGTAGAAAAGTATCCTACAAACCCACCTTCATCACTCCTGGCATCAAACTTACCCAGGTAATCCTTTCCATTATTTAGTACAAAGCATTTGCACCCAAATAGCTTAAGGTGAGCAATTAAAGGCTTTTTGTCGTTCAACAAATCATACGGTGTCTTCTTTATCATAGACCTGATCTATTAGTAACAAAGCATGTTCCGTCGACTGCTTCTGCCCGGATGTTCATAGCCAGCCCTGAGTCAATCGACATAGTCCTTGCAATATCAACCAGAGTTCTATTCTTTCTCTCAACCATTCCGTTTTGTTGAGAAGTTCTTGGTGCAGAAAAAATATGATTGATTCCATTTCGAACACAAAAACTTTCAATTTGAGAGTTCTCAAACTCTGTCCCATGGTTAGATCAAATACTAGCAATCTTACAGTTGACCTTCAGTTGAATTGCTTTGGCAGAAGCAATCAAAATTCCGGCAGTCTCATCGTTTTTCCGCATAAACATATTCCAGGTGTACCGGGAGAGATCATCAATAATCACAAGAATATATGTTTTACCTCATTTGCTTTGAATTCTGACAGGTTCACATAGATCCATGTGGATAAGTTCCAAAGGTCTGGTAGTGCTCACACCCTTCTTTGCCTTGAAATAAGATCTTGTTTGTTTGCATTTTGCACAGGCGTCACAAATTTTATCATTCGAGAACTTCAGCTTTGGTAGTCCGTGAACCAGGTCCCTCGCAACAAGTTTGTTAAGTAAAGAGGTACTTAAATAACCCAGTCGTCTATGCCAAAGATTTGCATCATCAGTTTAGGCACTCAGACATGAGAAGAGGTCTCTTTCAATAGAATCAAGATCAGCAACATAAATATTCTTCACTCTTTTTGCAGACATTACAATTTTCTTAGTTGCACAGTTTGGAACCACACACCCTTCAGACATGAACTTGACTTCATTTCCCTTGTCGTTAATTTGAAACACATTTAAGAGATTAAACTTCAGACCATCCACATAGGGTACACTGTCTATGGAATTATCTGTAGTTCTTCCTATCTTGCCAATACTAAGAATAAATCCTTTCTTTCCACTGCCAAATTACACACCACCACCTTGGTGTGCTTCCAAAGAGAGGAAGTTTAGAGTATTTCCAGTCATATGCCTTGAGCATCCACTATACGTGTACCAACATTGACTGCTCCCTCTCTTTTGCACAAAAATCACTTATTAGACTTAGGAACCCACTTCAAATGGAGTTCCCAAAAACTGTCAAAAGGTTTAATGAGAAACCTTCATGTCCATGGAGGTAAAGTGTTCTTTCTAAAACGATAACGGGGAACAGGTCCCTTATGTCCCTTTTTACCATCATTTTGAGATCTAACAAATTTCACATGCCTTTCTTTAGCTTTTCTCAAAATCTCACATTTCTCTTTCAAATGACCATTTCAACCACACTGAGTGCACAAAAGGTTGTCAGATACAGACACATATTTGCTATGAGGATTATATGGGGTTTCTATTGGTCTACGTCCTAACCCTTTACTTCCATTGAAACTCTGATTAGAGAGTTTAAAGAGTATCTTAGAGGAGTCAGTCCATTTTAGAGAATGGTTCAACTCCTCCTTGACCCTACTCAAATCCTTTCTCAGTTAAGAATTAGTTTCAAGAGAAGAAACTAACTTGGACTCAAGGATTTTAAGCTTTTCTTCAAGTTCTTCCTCAAGGATGCTAAGCTTTCTCTTTCCACCTACTGAGGTACCATGTCCCTCACTAGGTCCCAGACTATTAGTCTCGAGGATACCTATCCTGATACTCAGTTCAGACATTTGAGCATTAAGAACTGAGTTTTCATCTATGCATATACTCAACTTTTCACTCATCATCAAATTTTTCAGAGGTCAGTTCATCAACTAAGTCAATTAATATAGCAACAAGTTTTGTCAAATTTTTAATAGGAAGAGAGTATAAATCATCTTTAAGATCGAGAAGAGTTACCTCATTTTGATCCTCTTCATCATCGGATTTAGCCATTAAAGAAAAAATGGAGTTGAAGACATTTTCATCATCTTCAATAGCCATCATTGAAACATCTTCATAACTTTCTGCATCTTCTTCTGACTCACTTGAATCATTTCCACATACAGTAAAGGCTTTTCTCACCAACTGATCAGCATGAGCCTTTCTCCGAGCATTGTCTGGGACCAGGTCCCTCTTGTGAGGTCTGAAGTCCTGAGTTTCCTGCTTCTGGTTGGGACAGTCCCTCATAAAATGACCAGATTTGCCACATTTATGAGAAAGGTCATTTGCGTTTGCTGCTCTGTTGGTCGAAGCCTTCTTTTGAAAGACGTCATGTTTCTTGATGATTTTCTGAAACCTTTAAGTAACATATGCCATTTCATCCTCCTCCTCAGTCGCATCATTTTGTGAGTTTTTCAGAGCAATAAATTTCCTTATGTTCAAGTTAATGTACATGACTATTTCTTATCGATGACTATTTACTACGATGAGGTCTAAGGATGATAGGTATGACTAAGGTGGCCTCAAAGGGGTACTTAGTATGGTTGGTATTATGGGATGTCAACCATACATTGCACAATTATACCTTAGGGTTACTAAGGTAATGACTCTACTATGTTATGAGGATTTATATGATGAATATGTTATTACCTGCCTTTCTTAAAATTGAATGTGCATGGTGATTCTCAAACTTGGCAAATACATCATTCTCAACTAAATTGTCCTTTTTAGCATGTCTTAAGGATTTTATTGCATGGCTTCCATACTTCGTACATTTTTGTGCTAACCCCTATTTATTCTACATTTTCTCCAAAGTGTAGGTTCCGGGCATTGAAGTGTTTTCTTTCTGACAAAGGCTTGGATTGCTTATCTCCAAGACTTGTGGTGAGTCCATATGGTTTGAGAACAAGATGTCATCTACTTCTAGTTGTTTTCCTATTGTTTCGTTTTGAGATTTTTTTATTGTAAAGGGTTGTTAACTTATTGACATTCATTGTAGTAGATGGTTATGAGACAATGTCTAGATTTCTTTCGACTCTATGAAAAAGACTTCGATTGTAAAAATTTCAATTTCGCATCATTTCATTTCCTATATGTATGATATAGTAAGGTCTTGTATGAGACCCTTCAGGGTCAAGTATGTTGTGTCGCGTTCGGGTTATAGGCTCGGGTCGTGACAATTTGTCGAAAGGAATTGTTGGGTTTGTTGCTTATTGCGATGCTTCTAAAATTGGGTTAGTATGTGTCCTTATGAAAAATGGGAAAGTCATTGCCTATGCTTCAAGGAAACTTAATATTCATGAAAATAAGTATCCAACCCATGACCTTGAACTAGTGACAGTTGTGTTTGCTCTTAAGATTTGGAGGAACTATTTATATGGTGTTCATGTAGATATTTTTACTGACCACAAGAGTTTGCAATATGTGTTTAAGTAGAAAGATCTAAATCTTCGCCAAAAAAGGTTGCTTGAGTTACTAAAGTATTATGACATGAGTGTTCTCTATCACCTCGTCAAAGCAAATGTGGTGGCGGATGCTCTTAGTCGGTTATCTATGACTAGTGTTGCTCATATAGAGGGTGACAAAAAAGAGATGGTCAGAGATGTTCATAGATTGGCCCGTTTGGGTGTTCGGTTAGTAGACTCCACCAAAGTTGGTGTTACAATTCACAATGGTTCAGAATCATCTTTTGTGGTAGATGTGAAAGCCAAGGAAGGTCTTGACCTGACTTTCATGGAGTTGAACGAATCGATTCTTAAAAAGTCCGTAGAGGCTTTCTACCAATGGAGAGATGGTGTGCTTCATTATAAAGGTCATTTGTGTGTTCCCAATGTAGATGACTTGAGAGAGTAGATCTTGTCAGAAGCCTACAGTTCTTGATATTCCATTCACCCGGGAGCCACCATGATGAACTGTGACTTGCTAGAGGTCTAATGGTGGAATGGGATGAAGAAGGATATTGTGGAATTTTTGGCGAAGTGTCCTAATATTCAACAAGTGAAAGTTGAGCACCAAAAGTTGGGAGGTTTATCTCAAGATGTTAGAATTCCTACTTGGAAGCGGGAATATTTTAATATGGACTTCACTGATGGTTTACCATGCACTCGTCGGCAGCATGATTCGATTTGGGTTAATATAGACCTAGTGATGAAATCAACTCATTTCATTCCCGTTAAGGTTTCTTATTCGGTGGAGGACCATTCTAATTTGTATTTGAGAGAAATGGTTTGGTTACATGGAGTGCCCTTGTCCATTATTTCTGATCGTGATACCCAATTCAGTTCTCAGTTTTGGAAATCTTTCCAAAACGGTCTTTGTACTAGTGTTAAGCTTAGTATATACCTTTAGCCACAAACCGATGGCCAAGTGGAGCGTACAATCCAAACATTGGAAGATATATTGAGAGCATACGTAATTGAATCAAGGTTAATTGGGATGATCACTTGCCTTTGATTGAGTTTGCATATAACAATAGCTATCAGTGAGGTATTGGCCTGGCTCCATTTGAGGCTTTATGTGTGCCCATATCATATATTGATAAAATTTGTTAAGGTTGCTTATGAACTTGATTTACCTAATGAATTGGCATCGGTGCATCTGATTTTCCACGTCTCCTCTTTGAATAAATGTGTTGGAGATTAGACATCTATAGTTCCCTTAGAAGGTTTAGGAGTTGATATGCTCAAATTACACCTCCCTAATGAAGTATGCGTGATCATTGTCAAATAAAGAACACAACTTGTAAGTTGGGGTTGATCCCACGAGGAATATTGTTCAAACTCAAACTTAACTCATTGTTATATCCGTTTAGTCAAACTATTTCTGAGACAAGTAAACAAAAGGGGGGAGGGGGTTGTAAGTAAGTAACATATTGTTGATTTAGTAACAAGTAAGCAAGATTTAACTTTTAGTTATCAATATGATAAAGAAACTAGGGTATATCTGTTCCTCACAAGCTCTTAACACAGTAATGCTAATAATAGTAATCTTCTCCTAGTGTTTTATATGCAAAGTTGGTAAGTTAGGTATCCCTAAGTGATTGGCCCTCCAAGTAAGGAATTTCACCTCGCATCTTGGTCCGACTATAGGTGTATGCTTTACTAGCCCTTACCTTTTATCCTAGATTAGACATCACATCAATATATTGCTTAGTTTTCACCCTCGCTCCAATTGACATTAAACTATTAGATAGCATCCACTAAATCTTTGTTGTTAATTCTTTTCTCATTAACTACCTCCTTGGTCTGGCAAGTAACAACAAAGCAAGTTCTAACGCGTGCACTCGTTAAAAAGACTTCTAAGCGAAATAATTAACAATACATGCATAAATACTATTCAAGAATTACTTAATTAATATTCATACTTTGTTAATTAATCATGGTTCCCACAACCCTAGTTGTGGATTTAGCTACTCATGCTTGAGAATTCACAATTCATAATTAGATGAGAAGAATTCATGAACTTAGAAGCAGAATACTTGAAAACCCAAATCTTGAATTGAAATTCAAAGTGAAAATTGTATCAAACGAATTGCGTAAATCAAATTGCTAATGTTTGCAAGTTAATTCCTAAAACACCAAAAACTAAGAGTTGACAATAATATCTACCCTCCAAAAATGAGGTTTATAACTTCTATTTATAGAAAACAAATCCTAAATAAAACAGGAAACAAAATAAGGAAATAACTGGTAGGAAGCGATTTCAAACGACGCTTCGACCTACGGACCGTGGGTTGCCCTATGGTCCGTAGGTCCCCTTCGTGGCTCAACATTTGGACAATTTCATCTGGAACCTCCAACTCTCATATCATCAATGATGGATGTGCAAGACGGACCGTGGGTCAACCTACGGTCCGTCGTCTTGCTCCATGGTTCCACACTTGTCAGACTTTCCTGATATTCTATCTACGATGCCTCACCCACTGTCCATGGACTGGACTACGATCCGTCCTGGAACTTCGTGGTTTGAGTTACTGGAACTCAACTTCCAGGCCAAGACCTACGACTACCCATCCACATCCCGTGGTTGGACCTACGGTCTGTGGGTGGCTCCGTGGGTGGTCACTTCTGCACATTTTAAGCTCGCATCTTCATCAACCTCATCCAAGCCTATTTCCTGCAAACATTATACACAAAACATCAGTTCTAATCCAAAAATAATCTAAGACACACACAAACTCCAAGTGAAACACATCAAAAATACCGTAAACTCATGGTATATCAACACCCTCAACTTAAACTTGTTGTTTGTCCTTAAGTGACACACTAAATTCTAAACGAATTTTATGTAGAAGTAGTCATACAAACTCAAGAAATCACATGGATTTTTTCGATGAGTTCCATCACATTAGTGCAAATTTTTTCATGTAAACTCAACCATCTAACTCATACGGATCAAAACATGACATAGATCGACCAACAAACATCACAACATACACCTTTTTCAATCACCAAAGTATCAATTCTCCAACAATGTAACTAGTGCCCTCACTTCAAAAGAAATCATTTTCACACACAATAGATATGAATTTCTACTTTTAGAATTCATTCAACACTCACGCTCAGAAGTCACTTCAAGTATAGTTAGTGCTCAATACCACATGCCTACTCTTATTTTCACTACTTAGACTCTCCAAACTTGTCTCTAGGATCACTATAGGACATTGTTAGTTTGTAACGTATGCTCAGGGTCACATAGGGTACATTTGGGGTACTCTTTAGTGACTTTCTACCCACCTTGACATTACGCTAGGTTTTTACCTCTTTTCTGAACCAATTGTTGACATCTTTAACTTTTCTGCTCTTTCCATTGACTCTTTTTCGCACAGATGTATTTTTTGAATTTATAGCTCTTATTTTTCATTTTATTCTTTTTCTTTCACTTTATTTCTTTTATTCTTTCAACACCTTTGTCATTCATCTTTTTGCTTCTTTTAAACTAAGTCACATCTTCTTCTTCTTCTTTTTCTTTTTTTCTTTCTTTCTCTTACAGAAACTCTTTTCATACCATTTTATTTTGGTTGTCCCTCTCATAAAAACCCTCAACATATGTATTTTGTATGAGTTGAGGTGCATAATATTTGATGTCGGACTAGGGCCAAGATTAAGGTAACTTTTTGAATTAGCCACCCTCAACTTAGGCTTTTGGCCTAAGTCAAGGTGCACATGCACAAGGAGGGGCCAAGGTCAAGAAAATTATTTTAAGGAAGCTGAGTTAGCTGTATTCAAGGAAGTGGTCTACATTAGGCTCAAACATTTGGATCCAAGGGAACATTTATATCTTTTGGTTGAGTTATTGAGGCTTGAGTGAACTTATTTGAACAAGGGCCTATCATCATTTCCCAACTTCTAGCCTATATTATCTTAGCAGGACCAATGGGGAAAATTCTAGATTGGCACATACTCTATGAACATTCAGACTTTTCTCACACACACTTGGCACATTGATTCATTATTAGATTATTTGATTACCAGTTCAAGTTTTGGCTTAAGTCATGAGGTGAAATCGGTTCCTTATCATGTCCTATTGAGATCCAGCACATTCAACTCATCAAGCCTAAAGATCTAGCACACAACAACTTTTTGGACGGGTATAAATTTCATGCTCTTTATGCCATCATGCTTTCATTCTTCTAATAAATCCTACACATACATTCCTAAACATGTCGGTTCAACAGAAAGTAAAAAGGTCTCTTAGGGGAAAAGAACACAGGCAAGAAAACCCCAAGAGAGTATTATGAGTTGGGTTACTCAGACTTCACCCTGTCACTCACAATACATTTACCCCACCCCCAAAAAACTAATATGTAATTTCCCTCAATGCAGAATAATGAAAAGTAAAACATAGGCTGAAGCAAACATGTGGTACATATGCATCGAAGACCTCTCAAGAAGCGAGTGGGTCCGGTTCCTGTAGCCTGCTAGATCAACACTAGGGACGCCATCGGTAGCGCCCTCACTAACCGTGGGAGCAACATCAATTGTGCTTAGAGTGCCAGATGGGCTAACATCCACCTCATAGGCCCGCTGTTGTCTCCTCTCCTCATCAAGTATCGACTCTTTTGTAGCCTCCTCCAATTTTTAGCGCTTTTTCTTCTTCAATCTACGATCCTCATCAACATTAGAAGTGTGGTGGAAGCGGTGGTGCTTCCTAGTAGCACTAAAACAATCTGGTGGCGGCATAGTATTGCTGAATAGAGTAGTCATCACTATCTCATCATTCGGTGTCGCAAGGGTAGACTCTGGCTCATTCTCAGTAGGGGCTAGGAGTGTAGAAACTTCAGCATGGAGGCTAGACAACTCCTGCTGGAAGGTGATCACATCAATGGTCGGGGCTGGCCTCTCCAATACTCTCAACCCAAAAGCATACATGCACTTATAAACGACTTAAAATCTTTCGATCCATCATCTGCTACATCCTCGCCTCAGACTCCGCACTAGAGCAGTGCATCCGTGGCTTCATATGCTACAAAACAGTGGTGATCTATGTCTCCAGCTTGTGAAGTGAAGCTAGAGAAACGTGAGTGGACCCTAAAGAGGGAGTGGCTCAGGATTATCTAGGGGCCTGACTAGTGGCCGAAGATGGTGGAGCCTAGGCATCCGGTGTAAGGGCTGGAATGACAATGTCATCAGTCTGCATCTGCTCCACATCTACAGCAAGATCATTACCCAAAGGCCGTACCTAAATCTGTGGCCCCTCTGAGGTGCAACTAAGTTGGCATCATCCCAAATGAGGCCTATGTCCAGAGTCTTGGTCTACTCAAATAACCGGTCGCATTGCCAAATGAGCGCAGAAGCTTCCTTGTAGAGCTAAAAAATAAGGCACGGGAAGGAGAGGGTGGTGGTGGCATTGAATGCCCTCTCATGGATCTCCGCAATGAGGATGCGGGAAAAGTCGATCTCCAAACCTGCTATAATGGCTGCAATCATCACGACCCAGTCCCATATAACCACATTGTCCGCCTAAGTAGGGTACAATCAATTTCGAACCAATAACCAAAAGAACTTTGCCGTGAAGCTCAAAGTCGCCTTCTTAATACCTAAAGAAAGAGTCTATACCCACTAAGTGTGCTCCCCCTCATCAACAATGTGACGTGCTAGCCACCTAAAAAGTTTCTCCCTCTACTCGGCATTCCTCTAAAATTCCCCGCTCTGAATGATGCCCATCTGATAGTCGTACTCTACTATATTGATAGGCAGAGTGTAGGCTGGGCCAATTTGTGACCTCTATAATGTCCACTGTGCAACTCTGTTCTAATGTGGACTGAAGTGGAGGCTGAGCTACAGGATTGGCCCATTTAGCGATGGAATTTCTGATGATGGGAGCATAAAATGCATAGAACTCTCTTGCTATCTCCTCGCTGTACTTCCCGGGGTTCCGTGCCATCCACTCACATCGGTGTCTTCAGAAGAGCTCCTCAATAGCTGGTGCAGTGTGGAGGGTGTATGTAAGGATCCTATGCTCCTCATTCACTATCCTGGTCATCCATTGGTGCTCATTCAATATCGTGCCATTCTCATAAATTTGATATTGGCCAGGGACACACCATCTGTTCGGCACATCAACCTTGGGAGAAGGCTCAACTCTGGTAGGTTCCGGGCTATAGCTTATGCTATTATCAATAGCTCAAGAAGTGGTACTGCCGCTAGATCTAGAGTCGGACTGCGACTTTGAGCCAGCCTGTGCTCCGATCTATGTGGCCCTCTCCTCAAACTTGGGGGAAGTGACCTCGTCGGAGATAACCTGTTGTGCATTGTTCCTAGTAGTGTGGGGAAAGTGGGGGAGACCGTGGTGGCAATTGGGACATACTTTGTATCACTGTCTGCCTCTATCATACTTTGGGAAGGGTAGACAGACTTGGACTTTTCCACTGGTGCGTAGGTAACAACTTGCTTAGGAGCCATGGTACCTGTGGAAGAATTGTTAGTACCAAAACAAGGCAATAAAGCACATGGAGGGATTTTAGAACAAGAATTGAACCCAAACAAAAACTAAAAAAATTTCTAGACAATAGCTAAATTGTTGACCTATGGGAGGTACCTACATTCCGTGAATGGAACGATGGCCCGTGGGTCCCCTCCGTAGATTAGAGTACCCAAAGTTGGGTCTCTGATATGGGAAATACGGATGTGGAGACCGGTCAGTCAATAAAACGATAGACCATTGTCCACACCGTGGTTCGACACTTAAGTAATTTTGTGTGTGCCACTGGTCCACGAACCTCCACCTATGGTCCATAGGTTGAAGTCGTGAGTTAGTTCTGTGCCAGGTTTCAGATTTTGAAATCACACTTGATGCCAAATTTCAACAAACACACCATTAAACTAGGCCTACACATGCATTTCAACATATATTTTTCTAGTTCATCATCCTTAGGGTTGCGATCGTTCATTTTTTATTCATATTTACACAAAATCATTAAACAACCCTAAGTCAAAACTTCATATTTAGACCTATTAATCGATTTACGTGGTTTTAATTTATATCACACTCACTTACTCTCATTACAAGGGTGTTTCTAACTACACTTCGACATTCAAAGAAAAGATTAACAACCTAAGCTCAAGTTTCAACCTCGTGATTTCATGATTTGAACAATGACTAGTGAATTCAAAGTTGGGTTGAAATCATTTACCTTACAAGTAATTCAAAGTTGGTGAGTTTGTTAGTTCAATGAAGAACCTTGAAACTTTTCTACCCTTCGACCCCGAACCCAAACCTTGGAAATCGATTTGGGAAGGAAAATGAGAAGGGGAATGATCTTGGGAGAGAAATATGGAGAAATGGGAAATAGGAAATGGGATTGAATGTAGATTAGGATGGAATGATCTTGTGGGTAATTAAATGGGTACATGGAAGGTTAAAAATGGTTGAGAGGGAAATATGGAAGTGGGTGATGTTTTAAAGTGAAAGGTTTTTATTAAAAGGGGTCCAGATCGGGTCAGGCAAAAACCCTTGGTTGGACCCACAAGACCACATCGACGGTCCATGGGTCAATCTACCAACTGTGGGTTGGGTCCGTAGGTCACTCTGCCACTTAGAAAAAATAAAAAACTTACTTGGGATCTATGGACACCATCCACGGTGCTTGGATGGACCAACGGACCTTCGATGTGGTTCGTAGACCACTGCACAACTATTTTCTACATATTTTGCCTTTCGTCCTTGCACACGTAGCGACCATTAGGACGTTCTTTTTACATTTTCTGGATACTCTTTTTAGAAATGGACCCTATTCTATATCTAGCCAACACTCAACATAAATATAAACACCTATCTAAAGAACTACAAGAATAAAAAAAAAAAGAAGAAAACTCCTAAATCGAAAAGAAAAACGTATAGTTGCCTAGATTGTACATCTTGGGTTGCCTCCCAAGCAGCGCTTGATTTAATGTTGTGGCATGATGTAAACACCTTCATTACTCAGATTTCATCAACATAATAGGCCTCAGTTACTTCTAGCACACTCTCTCATTTCCCATGTGAACCTTGATCCTCTGCCGGTTCACTTTGAACCTCGTTCCCTCGTTGTTCTCAAGCTCGATCGCTCCATGTGGAAATACTTGTGTCACTCTGAATGGCCCTGTCCACTTGGGCTTGAGCTTGCCAGGAAACAAGCACAACTTTGAGTTGAATAAAAGCATCTGATCACCCACAACAAATCCAATATTTTCAATCTTTTGATCATGATACTTCTTCATCTTCTCCTTGTACAAGGCCGAATTTTCATATGCTTTTAGACGAAACTCATCAAGCTTATTCATGTCATTCAATCTTAGACTCGATGTGGCGCCCCAATCCAAATTTAACTTCTTTAGCACCCACATTGCCTTATGCTCTAGCTCTACCGGCAAATGGCATTACTTCCCATATACAACTTGGTAGGGGGACATATCTATGGGTGTCTTGAATGCGGTGTGATAGGCCCATATAGCATCATCAAGCCTTCTTGACTAATCCGTTATGTTTGTGTTCACAGTCTTTGCAAGGATTCGCTTTATCTCTCTGTTTGACACCTCAACTTGCCCACTATACTGGGGATGGTGATACTCTCAAATTACACCTCCCTAAAGAAGAAAAGCGATCCTTATCAAGTAAAGAACCCAACTTGTAGGTTGGGGTCGATCCAACGTGGAATATGGTTCAGACTTAACCTTAAGTCACGATTATATTTGTTTAGCCAACTTATTTCTGAGACAAGTAATTAAATGGGGGAGGGATTTGTGAAACAAATAACCAATTGTTGTTTAAGTAATAAGTGAGAAAGATTTGAACTTAGTTGTTATGAATGAGAGAGAAACTAGGGTGTATGTGTTCCCCACGAGCTCTTAATGCAGTAATCCTTAGAATAGTAATCCTTTCCTAGTGTTTCACATGCAAAGTTGGTAAGATAGGTATCCCTAAGTGATTGGTCCTCCAAATAGGTAATTTCACCCCGCACCTTGGTCCGGCTACGTGTGTATAATTTTCTAACCCTTACCTTTACCTCAGATTAGACATCACATATGGCTTAGTTTTGTCCATTGCACCAATTAACATTAGACTATTAGATAGTATTAGACTAAATCTCTATTGATAAATCTTTTCTAATTAACTGCCTCCTTGGTCCAACAAGTAGCAACAAGGCGAGTTCTAACGCTGTGTATTGTTAAAACAACTTCTAAGTGAAAGAATTACCAAAACATGCATCAACACCATTCAAGAATTACTTATTTATTATTCATACTTTGTTAATTGCTCATGGTTCCCACAACCCTAGTTGTGGATTTAGCTACTCATGTTTGCAAGATCACAATTCATGTTTAAGATGAAAGAAATCATGAACTTATGATTAGAGTAGATGAAACCCGAAATCTCCAATTGAAATTCAAAGCACAAATATTTATAAACCAAAATCTAAAAATCAAATTGCCAAAGTTTGCAAGTGAATTCCCAAGAAGATACCAAGAACTAAAAGTAAACAATAATGTCTAACCCACAAAAACAAGGTTTACATACCCTATTTATAGAAAATAAATGTCCTAAACAAAAAAGACACAAATAAGGAAATAAAATTTCTGGATGCGGCTTCGATCGACGAGACTGACCTACGGGATGTGAATAGACCTACGGTATGTAGGTCCCTTCTGTAGCTTGATACTTCGAACTTTTATACAGAGGTTGAAACCTTCAACTCCCAGTTACAAATGACGGATGTGAAGAATAGACAATGGGTCGATCCACGGTCTGTGGGTCCTCTTTCATGGCTCCACACATAGAACCTTTCATCATGTACTGGAACTTCAACACCCAGTTATCATTGACGGATGTGTAGGACGGCCCGTGGGTCGACCTACAGTCCGTCACTCGATTCCGTGGTTCCACATTTAGTCAGACTTCCCTGATAATCATTCCACGCCTGCCCACGATGGACCGTGACTGGACGTACGGTCTGTAGGTCACCTCCGTGGGTAGCTCTTTTTGCCGAATATCAGTTGTCATCTCTTTAGACCTCGTCCAAGCCTATTTCCTGAAAATATAACACAATAAACATTTGTTCTAATAAAAAATAGCCCTAGACACACACAACTCTTAAGTGAAATGTATTAAAAATACCATAAACTCACGGTATATCAACACCCTCAACATAAATTTGTTGTTTGTCCTCAAGAGTCGCACGAAGACTCTAAACGACATTTGTGTAGAAGCAGATATTCAAACTCAAGCAATCACATGGCTTTCTATCCCGACTCCCTTTTATAGTTTAATTCTTTTCATTCAAACTCATTAAAGCTTACTCATGTGGGTCAAAATTTGACAGAGATCGACCAATAGACACCAAAGCATACTCTTCTCACAATAACCAAGGTACCAACTTTCCGATAATGTAATTAGTGCCCTCACTTCAAACGAGATCCTTTTAACACAGAAGATATGAAATTTGAGTTTAGGATTCATTAAACACTCACGCTCAAAAGTGACTTCAAGTACAGTTAGTGCCTAATACCATAGTCTTGCCCTTAATTTCACTGCTTAGACCCTCCAAACTAGTTTCTAGAATCACTATAAGACTTTCTTAACTTGTAACGTAGGCTCAGGGGAAGGTCTGGTACATTTGGGTACTTTTTAGTGACTTTCTGCCCTCCTTGACATTACATTAGCTTTTTACCTCTTTTCTCAACCTATTTTTGACATCCTTTTATTTTACTTTCTTTCCTTTGACTCCTTTCAACATGGATGTGACTTTTTGACTTTGTGGCTCTTATTTTTCACTTTCTTCTTTTTCTTTCACTTTATTTTTCTTTATTTTTCAGACATTTTATTTATCATCTTTTTGCTTCTTTTGCACAAAGTTACATTCTCTTCTATCCATTTTTTTTCTCTTTTCAACACATAAGTCTTTTCATACCCTTTTTTATTTCGGTTTTTTCTTTCATAGCCACCCTCAAATTATGGATTTTACATTAGTTGAGGTGCACAATATCCGATGTCGGACTAGGGCCAAGATTTAGGTAACTTTTTGCATTAGCCACCCTCAACTTAGGCTTTTGGCCTAAGTCAAGGTGCACATGTCTAAGGAGGGACCGGGGCCAAAATAGTTATTTTAGGGAAGGTGAGTTAGGTCAATCAAAAGAAATAGTATATTTTAGTCTCAAATATTTGTATCAAATATAACATTCATTGCATTAGGTTGGATCATTTTAGTGTTATGTGGACTAATTTGAACAAGGGCATGTGATCACTTCCCAACTTCTAGCCTAGATCATCTTAGTAGGACCAACGGGGAGAGTTCTAGATTGGCACATATTGTCTGAACATTCAATTTTTCTAACACACTCTTGGCACATTATTTCATTATCATATTACCAAGTTCAAGATTTTGCTTAAATCTTGAGTTCAAGTTGGTTCTTATCATGTCACATTGAGATCGAACACATTGAACTGATCAAGACTATAGATTTACCACAATTTATCATTTCTGGACAGGGATCATATTTCTCATGCCATCATGCTTTCATTTTTCTACTTAATCCTACACATATATTCCTAAACATGTCGGTTCAACAGAAATTAAACAGTCTCTTGGGGGAAAGAACACATGCAAGGAAACCCCAAGAGAGGATTATGAGTTTGGTTACTCAAACTTCACCGTATCACTCACAATTTATTTACCCCACCCCTAACAAAATAAGGTGCAATTGTCTTTAATGCACAAAAAGTAAAAAGCAAAGGACCGGGTGAAGCAAACCTATGGCACATATGCACCTAAGACAACTCAAGAAGCGGGTGGGTCCGGTTTCTCGGAGCCTACTCGATCAATATGTGGAACTCCATCAGTAGCGCTCCCATCTATCCTCTCAGCACCCTCAGTAATGCTCTCATCAACTCTCATTGCACCATCAGTAGTGTTCACATCGCTAGATTCGCCTACATCTATCTCCCAGGCCCGCTGCTGTCTCATCTTTTTATCAATTATTGAAGACTGTCGAGCCACCTCATACTGCTGGGTCTCCCTCTTCCTCGCTCTCTCAGCCTCATCAACATCAGAACTACGACTTGAGCAGGGGAAGTTCCCAGCAGCACAAGAAGAATCTGGTGGTAGCATGTCATTGTCGAATAAGGCATTCACCACCATATCATCATTCGGGGTTGTGGAGGCGGACTCAGACTCAGTCTCTGGTAGAGCAAGAAGACTAGTAATATCAGCACGAAGGCTCTCTATCTCCTTCTGGAAAATGGTCACATGAATAATCGGGGCCGACCATTTTTGAGCGCTTAACTCAAAGGCATCTAGGTGCTTATGAATAGCCTTGACCTTCTGGTCCATCATGTGCACCACCCACTGCTTAATCCTAGCCTTGGACTCCTCTATCGCACACTGTATCCAAAGCCGTAAAAGCTGAAGTAGGGTAGCCATCTGGGCCTCCAGCTTCTAGACACGGGCTAGAGGCAAAGTAGCAGACCCTAAGAAAGGGGTGGCTCTGGAGGAGCTAGGGGCATGATTGGCAGCCGGAGATAGGGAAGCCGGGGCATCCTCTGTAGTAGCTGGAGGGGCAGGATCATCACCCTTCATCTACTCCACATCTGCTACAAGGTCCGCTCCTAATGGTGGCACCTCAACCTGTCGCCCCTGCGAGGTGCAACTACATTGGCCTCATCCCGAATCAGGCTAATATGTAGGGTATTGGTTGCCTGAAGCAACCTATCACAGTGCCAAACTGGTAATCCAACATCCATGCAAAGCTGGAAGATTAGGCATGGGAAAGGTACGGTGGTGGTGGCCTTGAAGTCTTTCTCGTGTATCTCGACAATTAGCATGCCAGTAAAATCAACCTCCAACCCAGCAACTAAAGCTGCAGGCATGACTGCTCGGTCCCATGTAAGTACATTATCTACATGAGTAGGGAACACACGGTTTCGCTCCAGCAACCAAAAGAATTTGGCCACAAATGTCAGGGTGGCCTTCTTGATACCCATGCCCGAGGTGTGGACCCACTCGACACGCTCTCCATCGGTAGCAGAATGACAGGCTAACTAGCACAAAAGGGACTCTCTATGATCAACATTCCTTTGAAATGCTCCACTCTGAACAATGTCAATGCGATAGTCGAACTCGATCGTAT
>JAJOOH010030793.1:0-14854 GCA_029582605.1 Solanum gracilifrons | reverse complement strand
TACACACACACAATTATATGACAGATATACAAATACAATTAGCCTCTTGCCCTCTCTCGCTCGCCTCTCTCCGTCCCTCTCCCTATCTCGTTCGCCATATATACAAATACATATGTATACCAATTACATATATACAATTATTTAACAAATATACATATACAATTCGACAGATATACATATACAATTCGCTTCTCTGCCCTCTCTCAGTCGCCTCTCTCCACTCTCTGTCCTCTCTCGCTCGCCTCTCTCCTCCCTCTCCCAATCTTGCTCGCCTCTATCCTCCCTCTAACATGTAGCTACGAATCATAATTAGTAAACTATAGATATGAAGCATAATTAAGTTATTTTTGAACAGCTATATGTGAAAATTCCCCAATTTAAAACCGCTAAACCAAGTACTTTTAGCCTAAAAATATGAAATCACTAAATGTTAAAAAAATTGAAAATCATAGACAAAACTATTTTTAATAAGTTAAACTAGATTTGAACTATTTAAAATATATGAAATTATTATTGACATTCCACTTGGTGGTTCAAATTGGCATTACTAGCCACTAGGTGATAAAAAAATTCAAAAGCATTACACTAACCTTGAGTATTTTATAAAATATTACATATCTATTTTTAAATGGTAGACATTTGTGCAGGTTCAAAGGTCAAACTTATAAACAAGTTTAAACATATATATATATATATATATATATATATATGAATCTTAATTTATAAATACAAACTACTCATTTTAGTTTGACCTTAAGATACTATCTTTATCAAACCATCCTTAATCACAGAGTTTAGATTATTTTTTTAAATAAATAAATTTCTTATACTACAATCAAACAATATAAAGTAAACTAGCCAATAATTTTCTGCAGGAGATTATAGCATGAGAAAGCGCTATTGAAAGTCGTTATTGATGTTTTGCTTCAAACTCAAACTCCAGCCTAGCAACACTTTTGTAGGCCGTTATTGTTGACAATGAATTTTAGAACGATATAATGCTTGATATAGCGAGTAACCTATTATGTGCTCCTTCCATGTGTGCTAACATGCAATCACTAACAAGGCAATCTCCTAGCAGACCTAACCCTTAATAGGACACACCCTAAACAATAACACTTGACATGAGTTTTAAGAGTGATGCTTATAATTCTTGATCCCTTTTAGACTTTGAAGATTGGTGAGTGTTCATGTTTTGAGGATCGAGACTTTTTTATTGCTTTCATGCCTTTTTATTTCGGTTTTTGTATGTGATGTATGAGTTACGTCTCAATAACTCATTTTGATGTAATATATGGCTTTGAGACTACTTTCGCTACTTTTATCAAACTCTTTATGAATCAAAAATGTCTTTTGAACTCTTTAAGATTCTATTATCTTGTATGTGCATGATAAGTGGCTTGTATAGGGTCTCCCGGGATCCTATACGCCATGTTACGACTTACGACTATGGTGTACTTTGCGTCATGATCTTTCTAGGATATTTTCTTATGTGCTAACAACCAACTCCTAATAGGCAACCCCTAGCCAGTTTTAATGAAAAAATTATATTGCTTTTCTGAAATTGTTACTTTGTGCCTGAATTTTGAAGTTCAAATCCTGCAATCATCCTTTGTTGGATTGATGTGTTTCTCTCAGTTATTCAAAGCATGTTTTAAAGGAAAATTAGTGCAACCTTGTCTTTGCCATAAGTAAATTATGTTGTCATATTCGTCGATTTACTATGTTATTAAGGATAGAAATAAAGATATGTAAAGAGTAATTCATACATGTAAATAGCCAATATCTGTTATTAATGATAGCAATAAAGACACGTAAAAAACCTTGATTTCTAATTCAGGGTGAAAACATGATAACAAGTTGCAATTGAAAGCTCGATTTTCATGATCAATCCATGGAAGAAACTGAAGTAGTCTTCTTGTGGTTCATTTTGGAATGGAAGAAATTCTTCCACTCCATGAATCAACTTTGAATTTCGGACAGTTTTCTTGGCGGTCATTGTAGAAAGTTTTTTCTTTGCAATTTTGCTACAAAGAAGATATAATTATTAGAGAATTTTACTAATTAGTTTCTATTAATTAGTGTAAAATATAGTTAACAAAAGAAAAGTTAATTATAAAAAATTATAATTTCTGACATGGCGATGCTGCTGATGTATCGTTGATGCGGTGGCGAGTGTAAAACTCCACATATTGTGAGAGTGATGTTATACGTGGTATTAAATTCACTTTTAAGTATTAAAGGAGTGTAATAAATTTTTTTAATCTAACTTAATTTTGTTGGACAAAATTACCCAATATTAAAAGTAGCAATCATATTATATATATAAGAAAATCCCAGGCCCACCTATGTGGCGCCACCACACACCAGGATTTCCTTTTAATTTATTTTATTTCTAAAACTAGCATTCCCCTTTCATGAAAAATTGTGACTTTTATGAATAGTTGCGATTTTTATGAAGAATTGCGACTTTTATGAAAAGTTGTGATTTTTATAAAAGATTGTGACCTTTCCGAAGGATTGTAACTTTTCCAAAGAGTTGTGACCTTCCAAAGGATTGTAACTTTTCCAAAGAGTTGTGACCTTTCCGATAAGACACAATAAGCATTTGTTCACACTACCCTTTGTTGTCTATAAATAGAGGAATTTCCTCTCATTTTAAAACAACGAAAATTTTGAACTTCTTATTCTTCTTCTTTTGGACAGTTAAATTTTTTGTGTATTTTGCTCCTGTTGAATGGCTCACTGACACCATTGTTTTTGTATCAATACTCTGTTGAATATCGTTCTTTCTTGAGTGATTTTATTCCTTTAAACCTCGGGTACTAGAGGGGAATAATTTCCTTAAGGGGACACTGTGCATTCAGTGGACTCGATTTTTTCCATTCTGTTTCATTCTATTGTTACAAATCTTGATATGTTTTTTACAGTCATTAATTTATGCTTATATTACTAATTATTATTTTTGAGTACATGCTTTAAAGTTTGTTGTTTATGTTTATGCAAAGTTATTGTTATAAGTATATTGTTAGTACAGATTAAATAACAAACATTAATTAAGTATTCAAGCAAGTTTTCTCTACTAAAATAGTTGAAGGTACAATAAAAGAAGCCCTTACAAATCTCTAATTTCTTCATCAACAACGTCATTCCTTCAAATACAAGGATGAGATTTTGTGTTCTTCAGAAAATCCTCTGACAGTTAATAACTTTGCATGCCCGTGTTTTTTGGTTGTTATGTTGTTGTTATCTATTTTTACTAAATTTTATCTGTAGATATTGTGGGTACTCTAAGGATTGAAAGTTGATTGAAGTGTTCGTCAATTTTTTGAGGTATGTTATTTCCAAACATTGGAACTTTTCTGGTTAGAATGATTTGTTATCATCATTGGATATCTCATAGTTTACTCCCTTTAATGTATGTTTTTTCTCGCTATTCCGTTCTCTCCTTAAAATTGTATTAGATTATTTTTTGTTTGGTATGTATATGATCTCATTTGGACAAAACTTTCATTCTTTTAATGTTTTTCTTTTTTTCCTTCTCATTCGGCTCTTCTAAATATTTTTTGTGTGAGTTATGACTATTTTCGACAAGATTAATTTGAAGAATATGAAACAAAACCTACTCTAAATAAAAGTAATATCTTAAGCTACAAAAGATATGTGTATTAACATATATTTGTTGTCCTTCATGTCACAAGTCTTTGTTGAGCGTTTAAGTTATCTAGGTTAGACTCATTTTTAATTTTTTAACGTTCGAGAATATTTCTTTAACATGTGTCTAGAATCCAAAATTTTGATCTACTTGTACTTTCATAATGCAACAATTATACATACATATTTCTGAAAAAGTCATAAACTTGCATTGATAAAGCATCTAGAATGGCCTTCAGAGCTGTAGTTTAATGAAGAATGAATCTCTAAAAGGATCAACAATATTATTTTGCCGTTGTTTCAAATTGGTTTTTCTCCTTCTATAAATTTTGTTAGAGTAACAAAGTAACAATAACGAAAAGTGGTGAAGGTTTGACCTCAGACAAGTAAATTATTTCTAAAAAAATTATTAATGTTGTTGTGGTGTACATTTTTTGACGGTCTTAACTTATTTGTTACTAATATTGATTATCGAGAACTTTCACATAATTTTTTTTTCACAAGTAACCATAAAATTATCAGATTGTATATTTTTCATGTAGAAAAAATGATGTTTAATCGCTACATAAAAACATCACTCAATTTTAACAAGACAATTATATCATCAAACATATATAATGATAAATTATGTAAAAGATAAAAATCCTTAGATATCAAGATATTTTTAATGATTCATTATATATTTATAATTCTTGAGACATGTGATAATGTCAAATCATTTAATTTCTGTTGAAATGTTCTTAAAACCTACTAAAATTTACTTTTTTATTTTATTTTTATAACAGTCAATTATTGAAAAAGTTATTCAAAAACTTAGAAATATTATTTATGTCCGCGCAAAACGCGAGTAAATTAGCTAGTAGTTGATAAAACTGTTGAAATGCGCACATACTAGTTCGAACATACAAGCCAAAAGAAGTTGAGAGGGAATATTATAGTAAGCTTTAATTCCAAATAACCAGGTGCCATACTTTGGAGATACCTTATCGTTTCTTAGTGCTTCTTAAAGGGAGAAAAAGTCACCAATATTAGGTAGATGAGCAAGACAACTTGTGTAATTCAATGGAGTATTATACGCTGCCAGCATCCTTTCTTATCTTCATTCCCTTCTTCTTGCTCATTCTCAAACAACTCATACCAAAATCTCCAAACCTTCCACCAGGTCCAAGACCATGGCCTCTGCTAGGAAATATTCTCCAGATTGGGAAAAGCCCTCATATTTCCATTGCACAATTTGCCAAAATTCATGGCCCATTGATTTCTGTCAAGTTGGGAACTCAGCTGGTTGTGGTAGCTTCATCTCCTGATTCTGCAGCTGAAATCCTCAAGACTCAAGATCGTCTGCTATCGGTCCGATCTGTGCCTAAAGTTGCTACATATGAGCTCTCTATTATTGATCAACACTCAATTGTCTTTTCCAGTGATTTGAGCAATCACTGGAAGTTCTTGCGGGCATTTTGTCGAACACATCTATTCTCACCCAAAGCGGTAGAGTCACAGGCTGCTCTGAGGGAGAAAAAAGTGTCGGAAATGATACATTTTGTTAGGTCTAGGAAAGGGGAAACCGTGAAGATTTCTGAAATTATGTTTGCAACCATTTTAAACACGTTAGGGAACCTTTTCTTTTCAAAAGATTTATGTGATTTGGATTATGAAACGAACACCAGCGGGATCAAACATGTTATTAGAAAATTTGTTGAATTGGGAGCTATGCCAAATATATCAGAATTCTATCCTCTATTTGATGCTCTGGATTTGCAGGGATTGAGAAAGCAGACTGAAATATATCAGAATCAATTGATCAACATCTGGAGTGAAATTGTCAAGGAAAAAAGGCAGTCAATTAGTCGTAGTAGCTCGGATTTTTTGGATGTCATGATTGATAGTGGATTCTCGGATTTACAGATCAATATCTTATTGATGGTAATTTCTCAATCCCCTTTGGATCAATTTCATAGAACTAATATACTCGGGCTGAGCCCTGTTTCAAATAGGAGAATTTGATGGAGTAGATGTAAATTTTTTATCAAAAATGATTGAGGCTGACATGGAACAATCGTGTTCTTCAATTTCAGGAATTAATTTCTGCAGGTTCTGACACCACTACCTCAACAATTGAATGGGCAATGGCAGAACTGCTAAGGAACAAGGGCGCTATGCACAAACTTCAAGCTGAGCTTACAAGTAAGATCGGAGAAAATGATATACTCACAGAATCAAACATCACTGAACTTCCATTTTTGGCTGCTTGTGTCAAGGAGACATTGAGAATCCATCCGCCTACTCCCTTCTTGATTCCTCGCCGTGCTCCTGAGACGTGTAAGATTATGGATTACACCATCCCAAAGAACTCGAGGTTGTTTGTGAACGTTTGGGCTATAGGGCGCAACTCTAACACATGGGAAGATGCATTATCTTTCAGACCTGAGCGGTTTCTTGACTCCAATGTGGACTTTAGGGGTCAAGATTTTGAGTTCATACCATTTGGTGCAGGGAGAAGAATATGCCCCGGCTTACCCTTTGCTAGACAAGAAGTTCACTTGATTTTAGCTAGTTTGATCCATCACTTTGAGTGGTCACTTCCTGATGGTGAGGATCCAATGCAGATAGATATGAAAGAAAAGTTTGGTGTTACACTACAGAAAGAAAAGTCTCTACTGGTTGTCCCTATATAATACTAGATGGGTCAATGCCCGTGATGGAATGTTTTCCACTCCAAGAAAGTGTAGTGGTCTTCCTCTCCGCTCTAGATACTGATGGTGGAAGCCTGAATTCAGCTGCAAACATGAACGTCAAGGGAACTGTCAATATAGGAAAGAATTGATCATCTTGCATTACATAGGAGGAGATTTATCTTCAAGTAACTTGTAGTAACCCGCATGGTTGCATATTATAATCAGTCCTTTACTATGTACTTGGAAAATAATCTTCTAACATCTGTTAATAAATCTTTTATTTGGAGATGGACTAGCCAAATTGATGTACTACTTTTCAGGAAATAGAGACACTAAGTCGGTTTCTCATTAATTCTAACCATTCTTCCAAGGCTACCGCAATTCGTCTAACTGGTTGTATCAAGAAAAAATGGATTTTTTATCTCATAGACCAGCCATGTGCAACCTGCTAGTGGATGGTCATGAGGACTATGCTACTACTTTTAGCAATGTCTTGAGCTTTTCCAACAACCCTAAAAGCACTTGAGAATCAATATCAAATGTAGGTTCATCAAGAAACAACAGAGATAATGTTGTAACATCTATAACAGGTTATCTTAAATACTTCGACTGATAGTAGAACTTTTTCAGATGTGTGGATGAAAAATGAAGAAATCAGTGAGATTTGATTTCATCACATATTTTAACCAACAAATAGACAAACTTTTGCTGTCACTGGTGCAAAATATAAATTTGAACTAACCTTGCCTCTCAGCGCAGCATATAGAAGGCTCCAAAGCCACCTTCTTCAGTCTTATTCGAAATGCTGAAGTCATACGAAATATCCACAGACTTGTCCACATGTATGCCCAAAAGACGTTGTTGAAACATCATCATCAAAGTCAGTGACTTAGACCTTACTGAGAAGACAGGATGGTAATAAACTTGTAGACAGAGCAATCACTCCCTGATATTGATTTGTTAATTACAGAATAAAGAAAAATTAAACAACCTTCGGAAGACAATGAATAAGTAAACAGACATGTAGCGTTTAGATGACCAATACAAGTACAACAATCCCTTTAATAGTGATTTTATTACTGCCAATATGTATGCAATATGTTAGTTCATCTGAGAAACCATTAGACACAAATGAGAGGAAGCAAGGCACCAACCATGAAGTTAAAGTTTAATAGTGAATGAGAGTAAGTGGCCATTCTAAAGAGCATGGTTGAAAGAATCTTCGGAAGAATTTTATTGTGAAAAGCACTTCAACTAGCAGCTTCACTCAGAGGGTAATTTGAACTTGATAAAATAAGTATCCATGGATAAAATAGGATTTACAAGTAGAAGATCCATGACACCAACGACATTTTATAATGCCTATCGATATATTGTAATTCTTTCACTTGTTGTCCATCAACTACACCTTTCAGCCTGATCTTAGGCCCTGACTCACTTTCAATGGACGAACCTTGCAGAGGAACACTTAGTTTTTCGGGGCGTTGGATTTTCCCCAATAATGTTTGCGTTGCCAAGATAACATTTTACTAAATCGTATGGATATGTAAAATATAGGATATCCAATCCTAGCAGGAAAGGGAAGGAAACAAATACTCAATTTAAAGTGACTGAATATAATTTCATACTCCATCTCGTAGATACATATAGAGTGGAAATTTGTATTCGATAAAAATATTAGGTGACTTTTGAAAGTAGTAAATACTCGATAAAACTGTTGAAATGTGCACATGCTAGTCCAGACAGGCTGACATTGTCATTAAGAAAAAATAATAGGCAAACTAAGAGAAGTTAAGAGGGAATATTATAAGCTTTCAATTCTGAGTAAATTCAATGTCAACTTGATGGAAAAAATCAGGTGGTTCTTTAGGGAGAAAAAGTCATCTATATTTGGTCGGTGAAATGTCAACTTGGAATAGTTTGTATTATCATAGTGAGTAGTATTCACTTTTTTGTGCTTTATATATCAATTGACCAATTATAAATTATCTGCTCAGTATGTGGTATGCCATTGTTGTCAATTGAGTTTCCGCTGCCAGCATCTTTCCTCATATTGATTCCATTCTTCTTACTCATCTACAAACAACTCACACAAAAATCTCGAAACCTTCCACCAGGACCTCCATCATGGCCATTGCTAGGAAATATTCTCCAGATTGGAAAAAATCCTCATATTTCCCTGGCATAATTTGCCAAAATTCATGGGCCCTTAATTTCTGTCAGGCTGGGGACTCAACTGGTTATGGTAGCTTCATCCCCTGATTCCGCAGCTGAAATCCTCAAAACTCAAGATCGTCTTCTCTCAGCCCGGTCTGTGCCCAGCGTTGCTCCATATAAACTCTCTCTTATTGATCAACACTCAATTGTTTGGTCCAGTGATTTGAGCAATCACTGGAAGTTCTTATGCGCATTTTGTCGGACACATATGTTCTCACCTAAAGCGGTAGAGTCACAGGCTGCTCTCAGAAAGAAAAAAAGTGTCTGAAATGATATATTTTCTTAGCTCCAAGAAAGGGGAAACTGTGAAAATTTCTGAAACTGTTTGGTACCATTTTAAAACGTTAGGGAACCTTTTCTTTTCAAAAGATTTATGTGATTTGGATTATGAAACGAAAACCAGTGGGATCAAACTTGTTATTAGAAAATTGCTAGAGTTGGGAGCTATGCCAAATATATCAGATATCTATCCTCTCTGGATATTCAGGAATTGAGAAAGCAGACTGAAATATATCAAAAATGATTGAGACTGATATAGTACAATCTTATTCTTCAATTTCAGGAATTAATTATTGCGGGTTCTGACACCACTACCTGTAAGTGCTCAAATTTCCAATCCTCATCACTCATAGATTCGGATTTATTAAAAGCAAACACAGTTAGATGCATTTTCTTGACAAATAGAAAATCTTTCATCTAGCCTTTCCAAGTATGATAATTACTATCATTCAAACAAATCATGTTGCTCATATTTGACTCGATCATTCAAATAGAGAATCAACAACAATCAATGCTCTGATACCACTTTTGTTGGGAAATGCAAGCACAAAATAAATGTGCACGACAGGGCAATAGCGGAAGAAAACTCAAGTCAAAACTTTCCCTTCTATTTGAACCAAGAGAAGACAAAATAATGCAAGAATAAAACTGTTTGGGGCAGCAAACAAATCAACCAAAACCAGCAACATAAATCAAAACAAGAGACGCCAAATTTAATGTGGAAAACTTTTTCGGTGTGAAGAGTAAAAACCACAAGGTCAAAGCTCCACTATAATCAATAAGAGTTACAAAAGTGTTCTCCAAAATGACCATGAACAAAGTGCCAAACGATGAGCAACACAACTACAAGATAGCACCAAAAACAAGAGAAACAAAACGAGTAAAATCACCAAATCGCAGCTACTGTTCACCAGCAAAAATCTGGAGCTACAGGACTCCAAATCACCCTCTCTCAGTTCCCAATCAAATATTAAGTTGAAAGGAACAAGCTGTCCAAAAATCAGCTCAATCGGATAAAAAACGAAGTGGGAATCGCTATTTGAAATTGGTTGGTAGGGCTTCTGCGAATATCTGCACTTTCTCACTTTTCTCTCTAAATGGCTGCTCTCAAACTCTTGTGATTCTTCTCAAATAAGACCTAAAAGAAAGTCTTACATATGCACCATAATATTGAGCTTATGGGCAAAAGTGGGCCAGTCATATTGGGCTAAATTTATCCACATAGGAAAAGAAGGAAGACCTAAAACATTGGACTTCTATTTATCCATATATGAAGGGAAAAAGGCCCAAAACCCAACAGGGAGCTATGCCAAATATATCAGATTTCTGTCCTCTCTATATATTCAGGGATTGAGAAAGCAGACTGAAATATATCAAAATTGATTGAGACTGATATGGTACAATCTTATTCTTCAATTTCAAGAATTAATTATTGCGGGTTCTGACACCACTACCTCAACAATTGAATGGACAATGACAAAATTGCTAAGGAACAAGAGCGCTATGCACAAACTTCAAGCTGAGCTTACAAGTAAGACCGGAGAAACTGATATAATCACAGAATCAAACATCAGTGAACTTCCATATTTGGATGCTTGTGTCAAGGAAACATTGAGAATCCATCCGCCTACTCCCTTCTTGATTCTTCGTCGTGCTCCTGAGACGTGTAAGATTATGGATTGCTCCATCCCAAAGAACTCGAGGTTATTTGTGAATGTTTGGGCAATAGGGCACGACTCTAAAACATGGGAAGATGCATTATGTTTCTGGGCTGAGCGGTTTCTTGACTCGAATGTAGACTTGAGGGGTCAATATTTTGAGTTCATACCATTTGGTGCAGGGAGGAGAATATGCCCTGACTTACCCTTTGCTAGACAAGAAGTTCACTTGATTTTAGCTAGTTTGATCCATCACTTTAAGTGGTCACTACCCAATGATGAGGATCCAATGCAGTTAGATATGAAAGAAAAGTTTGGTGTTACTCTACAGAAAGAAAAGTCTCTACTGGTTGTTCCTATATAATATGTGTATCCTTTTTTCCATCTCCATATACCATATGTACCTTCACTTACAGATTGTTATAGCAATGGTTTAATAGATTGCATTATTTTCTATTGTTACATAATGTCACATATATAATTTTACGAGAAAAGTAGAGTATAAAATAGAGTTATTATAAAAAGGTAGGGTAAAAGATAAAATATGATTATTGAATTAATAATAAATAAAGATAAAATAAGAAGAAAATATTAAGGTAACTATGTGATTACACCAAATCGGTTGATATGCAAAATGAGACTTTTTGTTATTATCTAACAATGCATTTAATGATACGATACAATAAATTTAAATAACAATCAAAACAAGCATTATATTTAAACTAATAGTACAATACAATACAACGGGTACCAATCATCCAAACAAGGTATTTTTTTAAATGGAGGGAGTGCAATTAGTTGCACATTATTTAATTAATAATACAAAATAGCTAAAGGGTCAATTTCAAATATATACAATAAAGTAATTAGTTTACAATAAATATAGTCATGCTTTATTTACCTAAAATTTGTTAAAAGTTAAAAAAAAAAAAGTATACACAAACTATACAATATAGTTTGCAAAGTAAAAAAAAAAAAAGTACACATTGACTATATAGTATGGCTTACCTATCAAACTATTCATGAAGTATACATTAACTATATATAAAGTTGCACTGACTATTCAATCTTGATCAACTCAAAATCACCTCTAAACAATTTTAAATTTTAGATATGAATTTTCTCAATGTTTCGAGTTTTTTGATATAAAAATTCATTCGAAATAATTCATGTTTACGATAGGTTGAATTTTTTTTTTTTTTTTTTTTGACAAAGGTAACAGTAAATTTATTTATTTTTAAAAAAGAAGAAGAATGAAGAAGAAGAAGAAGAAGAACAACAGAAAAAGGATAGGAATATAAAAGACCAATAGAAGAAGAATGAAGAATAGTAGAAGAAGAAGAACGGTAGAAAAAAAAGAAGAGTTCATGTATCATTTGTACCAGATTCTGAAGAATGGGATAGACCACGGTGGATGTTGAATATTACAGGAAAATTTTCTGTTAAATCAGCCTGGAATTTTGTTAGGCAAGGCAGAGATTCCAATGAACATTTCAAACATATTTGGCTGAAAGGAGTCCCTTATAAAGTGTCATTCTTTATATGGAGGTTGTGGAAGCAAAGGATCCCTATTGGAGAAGTGCTAGTGAAGAACATAATGTCTGATAATGTGATATGTGTTTGTTGTGGACAGGGGATCTCAGAGTCTATAGAACATTTATTCATACATTGTAACTTTTCTAGTAGACTATGGGCTATTTTTGCAGCTGTAACAGGGATTGATGGTCCTTTCATTCAATTGAAAGACACAGTACTGAAGTGGTGGAAGGCAGAGGTGACCCAAGCTTAAATACATATACAAGACAGTACTTCTGTTCATTTTGTGGCAGATTTGGAAAAGAAGAAACATTATCAAACATGGTGGGAAGATGACACAATCTACTATGACTTTGGAGATTGGGAGAAACTTACACCTATGGCAAGATGTTTATATCCTTGGTTGAAGGACATAACAACTTCTTGGCTTATGCTAGTGAAGTTCATGGAAGATTACACTCTTATTCTAGTTTATAAGGTGGTGAAATGGATTAAGCCTACAATTGGTTTTAAATGTAATTCTGATGGTGCTTTTAAAGGAAATCCAGGGCCTAGTTTTGGAGCCTTTTGCATTAGGGATGTGGAAGGTAACTTTGTATATGTTGAAGTAAAGAGGCTGGAGGAAAATAACAATTTAAAGGCAGAGATCAGTGCTATCAAAATGGGACTGGAATTTTGCATTGCAAAAGAATTACTTCATGTTACTCTTGAAACAGATTCCCTTACTATGAAGAAGATGATAGAGGGGGAATGAGAGGTCGCATGAAGTGTATCAGAAAAATAAGGTACTTAATGAAGGAAAGAGAGATTATGGTTTATCACATTTTCAGAGAAGGCAACAAGGTTGCGGATTTTTTAGCTAACTATGTTTTCTATTTTGCAGGTACACAAAGTGTTACATTCTCAACTTTTCGGGAACTACCAAATGAGGCGAAAGTTCTAGTAAGCATGGATAAAGCAGGGGCAGCAAACTTGAGAATCAGAAAAATACAAAACAGAAATTATGATAAGAATTCTAATGCACAATAAGGAAACACCAACAGTAGCTTAAGGAAAAGCACAGAGACAAGAAAACATACAAATATGAATCTTCAGTGCTGCAATGATTTACAAGAACGATCTTTTAGCAAAATGGATAGGATTTACCTGGCCTATGCAGTGGTATTAGTTAGTTTCTGGCTCAATCTGCAAGAAAGGGTAAATCTTAGAAATGGAGTTCAAGGATCAGATATCTGCTTAATTGCGAGTTAAGAAGTAGATCGATTCATACCTGCGTTGCTCAAGCTGTGTTGAAGAGTTATTCAATGGGAGTCGTTTCCTTGTCATTCGTGAGATTTAGAGTGTGCTGAGTGGAAACGATCCAAACTCAGCTAGTTGCAGCCATATATGAATCAATTTCTCTAAAAGGAATACGTTGCTTCTTCGTCCTCCATGGCAGGTGAATCTCAAGCAAGAAGAAGATCAGTTCTAGTTTAGTTTTCCCTTTCCTTTTTTGGTTTTCTTATCTTTCTTTGAGTTGGACAGATTGTGAATTATTCTATTTAAAAAAAGAAAGAAGAAGAAAATTGGCCAAATTTTGTACTCGAATTATTTTTTGTATAAAGGAATAAATATAATGGACATTTTTGTCTAATTTGCCTTTAGTTAAAACCTACTTTAAGTACTCTTATTTGGTCAAAGTGATCTCGTTACAACTGTTAGCTGTCGTTTGATTATAAATTTCTAAATATTTTTGGCAAGTTATTTTTAGTAAAGTTTCACCCAGTGTTTAGCTTATACTGGGAAAATATTTGATTTTTAAAAAAAATATAACTTATATCCATAAGTTCTAAAAATTATTTTAAAATATTCATAAGTTTGTATTTCATTTTATAATGAAAATGTTCCGTTAAAAGTCGTGATAACGAACATAATTAATATGAATTTTGAAAAAGGAGGAAGAAAACAAAAGGAAAATATCATTAATTTGTATATAGAAAACTACTATTACTACTTGTAAGTTGTAATTGGAAATGACTTCAGAGAGCAAGCTTGGATAAAATTTGTATAAAATATGTATATAATGATATAAATTTTGTACAACAAATTAGGAATGAAATTTAGTCCAAAACTATAAATGATGAGTATTTTTAAAAGGGAAAACTAAGCAAATACCACATAAAATCAAAATAATTACAAATATATACCCCTTTACATTCATACCCTACTAAATAATTACACTATATACCCACCAACTAATTTTACTTAACTGATATTAAATTAGTATCAAATACTGTATTGGTATCATTAAGGTTGATAATTTCGCTTAACTGATAATAAATCAGTATCATATACTGTATTGGTATCATTAAGGTTTCTTGTTCAGAAATTACTTATCAGTCAATGCTACTATAAGCGTATATATATATACCATAAAATATTTAGAGATAAATGTTAAAAACACACCTAAACTATCCCTTTTTTTGAGTTTCATATCTAAACTATTGAGAGTGTGAGTTTCATACCTAAACTATCATTTTTAGTTTGAGAAACACACCTCAGTGGTGTGTGTAATACACTCTCTCTTTTATTTGAAAAAAAACTTGACACGTGGCATTTCACATGGATAAAATATTCTACCTTGACAAAAATTAAATAATAAACTATTAATATTAATTAAAAATTAATAATTAAAGTCTTACTATTCATAAAAAAATAATTTTTTTAAAAAATAAAATTTAAATTCCACCACCTCCTCCACGTACGGGGGGGGGGGGGGGGGGGGGGGGGGGGGGGGGGGGGGGGGGGGGGGGGGGGGGGGGGGGGGGGGGGGGGGGGGGGGGGGGGGGGGGGGGG
>JAJOOH010030792.1:0-16016 GCA_029582605.1 Solanum gracilifrons | reverse complement strand
AGAAAAATGGAAAGACTTTTAAAACTTGTGGTCCAAAATGAATGATAGAAATTTGTGTGGTTGTAAATCATTTCATTAAGGGTAAAAAAGACATTTCATAGGCAAATTGTTACTTAAAATAGAAATGTGTCATTCTTTTTGGGACATACTAAAAAAGAAAGTGAGTCATATAAATTGGGACAGAGGGAGTATGTTTTTGTCATAGATTGTCTCGGCCCAAAATTTGAGAAAATAAAGTAGATTTTTGAATTTTATGTTGTTAAACTAAAAATGTGTGTAATGTACTAAAGCACCTTTAAAATCTTGTAATTTTAAACATATCATATGAAAATTTGAAATTAGGAAAAAAAATATTCACTTTTATACAGATTAAAAATAAAAATTAGACAAATAAATTAAAATACAAGGATGTAACTTACTGATGACCATCATGTATGTCGACCTATTGGCATTTACAACAACAATAAATTCAATGAAATTTCACAAAGTAGGGTGTGGGGATGATAGAGTGTACGTAAGCCTTATTACTACCTTTTCGAAGTAGAGAGGTTGATTCTAGAAGATTTTCGGCTCAAGTAAATCAAAGTAATAATTAAAAAAAAACATAAGAGCTAATAGCAAAGCAGTGCAAAACATATATGCAAGGACTGTAACAACAACAAAAGAAGGTGTAATCACCTAAACATAGTAAAGCACAAATGATATTAGATACCAAAGTACAAATAGTACATGGATATACTAATACTACAACCAACACAGAGCTCTACACTTTCACCTTGCCAAATATATGAATAACTTGTAGTAAGACAATTCTGAACAACCTACTAACATTCTACCCTTCTCTACAACTTTTATTAAGTTGAAGATGCACCAAATCTTGTCTAATCACTTTTCCCTAATACTTTTTCGGTTTATCTCTGCCTCTCCTCGACTTTAATATATCCAACCTCTCACACCTTCTTACAGGGCAACCACACATCTCATCTTCACATGCCCAAACCATCTTAGGCCTCATTTGTTTGCACTTAATGGAGGTCTGAATCTGAATGGTTCAGACATTAGGCTATTAAGTGCGTTTGTTTTTTTACTGAAAAAAATCTTAATGGGTCTGAATGAACAGATTTGTGACAGAGTCTTATTCTCGTTTAGACTCTTTTAGAGACACTTTTATTTTCGAAAAAAATTATTCTCCATATTTTTTCTTTAAAAAAAAAATCCAAGCATCTTTCATCCTCAAACTTAAGTTATCCAAATTATTTCTTTAATTTTTAATTTTTGTTCATGATGCTTGTTTATCAAGAATTGATAAAAAAATATTGTAAAATTTTAATTTGATTAAAGTGTAAAGTAACTTTATAAATATGTGTTGTTCAAATCAAACGATGATGCCTTTATAATTTATTTATTTTATTAAAAAAAAGGGAAAAAGGATAAATATACCCTCGAACTATCATAAATGATATGTCAATACCCTCCGTTATACTTTAAGGTTGTATATACCCTTACCGTCAATAATTTGGATTGTCCATACCCTTAAGACTAACTGATTGCACATTGCATCATCTAAATAATTTACTTGATTTTATTTATTTATCCAGAAATTAAAAACCTATCTATTTTTCATAATTTACTCACCCATGACCCAAATTAAAATACCATGGCATTTAAAATTGAAAATAAAAAATATAGCTTTTCATCTCCATTAAAAATCACACAAAACGAAAAATGTTCAATTCATTTTCATTGGCACCATTCTCCAAATCTCACAAACAAAAACCCAGAAGCACATTATTTCAATGAAAATCAAGAAATCAATTTCATTTTTTTTGTTCAAATTAATTTATTATGTTGAAAGGGGTTGGAAACAATATCACCATTGATGGACAAAGCTTCAAGCTTAAAAATGAGTCTACAATCGAATCAAAAATTTCAAACTCAAATTGATTTATTGTTATTGAAAGGGGTTGATAAAATACTACCACCATTGATGGACAAAGCTTCAAGCTTTAAAGTGAGTCTACAATCAAATAAAAAATTTCAAGTTCAAATCAATTTGTTATTATTGAAAGGGGTTGAAAATATTCTTGAAATAAATGATGTACAAAACACTCAATAACCTAGATTCCTACTATGCTAAATGAAGTTGAATTTTTTTTTTTGTCAGCAAGCATGAAGTCTACAAATTTAAAGAATTCGAAAGACATGAGATTGACACAACTTGCAGGGATGTTACATGTTGAAGTTGGATGAAATGAGAAAGATACAAAGTTTGAAGTGAAAGTGAACAAGAGAGTAGTTTTAGCGAATGTCAACTTCTTTCTTGAAAGATGAGTTCTTGATTCCTTGGTCATGGTGAGTTAAGAAGAATAGAGGGATGGTTTTTTATGACAATGAAGATTGGATTTTGGCACCACCCATTTTGGTTGTGGATTGGGTGAATTTTTATTTTTGGGTAAAAAAATAAATAAAATCGGGTAAATCATTTAGATGAAGCCACGTGTCCATCTGTTAGCTTCAAGGGTATACACAACCCAAAATATTGACAGTAAGGTATATATAACTTTAAAGTATAACAGTAAAGTATGATAGTTTGGAGGTATATTTGTCCTTTTTTTTAAAAAAAATGATAAAAATTAATTTTAAAACTACTTTTTTTTCACTTCCATCAGAGGAAAATTGTATATATGAGTCATTTGTGTAACAATATGGATATATATGAGCCATTTTTATAACGATAGTTATATCATCTCTAAATAACAAAGTTGAGGGATATAACAGATCTTTTTCCTTATTTAAATAAGAGCAAATTTTAGAAATAACAAACATAAAAATAATATTAGCGCTCTATAGCTACAATTTTGCTATTTGCGCTCATCTGATTTGTATAAATCAGATGCATCTTATTCGCAGGCATCTCGTTTGTATAAAATCGCAGCGATTGTATATGTATATCGGTTAGATAATTGTATACTATGTATATGCATCAATGATTGTGTTTGTATATCTGCATAAAATTTGAATTGTATACAATTGAATCGAATTAAAACATTGATATATCAAATCTCTCTCTCTCTCTCTCGCGCGGGCGCTTTATACAAACACAAATTATTCATTGTAATTTTTATAATATGTGTTTGTATAAAGCGAGAAAGAGAGAAAGACAAAATAGAACTGGGCAGGAGAAGAGCTGTATTTGTATAATTATAAGTGTATAAGACGAAAAAAATATGTATTTGTATATACAATTCTTTCTCGTTTTATACAAACACAAACACAATTTATACATCCGTGTTTGTATAAAGTGAGAGAGGCGAGCGAGATTTCAGAGAGTGGCGAGCGAGATTCAGGGGAGAGAGGCGAATGACAATGTATTTGCTACGAATTAGATTTAAATGGAACTGTAGCTATAACATTTATTTTGAATTAATAGTTTGCTATAAATGCACAATTTTCCCTTTAAATAAACATTGAGGCAAGACAACTTCTTGAAAAGACTTTTTATATATTTAGACACTAAGGATTACATATACTCAAAATTAAAACTTTCTATAAGTTAAGAATATATTTATAAAAATTATTTTGGAACTTTTTTGACTTTCTAAATAATACCACTATGTAGTATAAAACATATAATTCATGTAGTATAATAATAATGAAAAAAAAAAAGTATAGAATAAATTTCTTATCTAATTTTACAAAAATTGCCGCCCTCAAATAAATATATACTAACAAATAGACATCTAAAATCACTTACAAAAATTCAAAAACAACTCAAATTTAAATTCATTATCAAATATAACTCTAATTTTCAAATATTATTTTCACTTTAAAAATATTTTTTTTTTTTCAAATTCACAATTCTCAAGGCCAAACAAACTTTAATTTCTTCTTCTTTTTTTTCAAAATTTTTTTTACTCCATTTTTCTAATTTCCTCTTCAATTACCACCTCTTTCTCTCTCTTAGAGAGATTTTCATGTTTCCTCTTTAATTTTGTTTATTTCTCTAGAAATTCATAATTCATAATCCCTTTTTTTTCTTAATTTATTTGTTCCTTTCTTGAATTCTTCTTCTTTAAATTCCCCTTTTTCACAATTTCTTGTTCTTTTTCAAAAATGAATTAACCTGTACAAATCAATTTTGACCCTGTTTTTTTCCGGTCAAAATGAAATCACCGGCGATGACAGGGCCAACAGGGTCATCGACGGTGCACCGTCGACAACCGTTGTTACGAACAGAAACTACAACGCCAACGACGATGATGAATCACTGTGAAACTTTTCGTAAACGGAAAGGCGAAGTCGCCGGAAGAACGGCGGCGGAGTGCGCGACGGTGTGCTGTTGTCTTCCGTGTGCGATGATGCATTTTCTCATACTGGCGGTGTATAAAGTTCCGACGGGATTGTGCCGGAAAATGTTGAGGAAAAATAAACAGAAAAGGCTTTTGAATAATAGCAATAATAAGAAGAATGAATCCAAATGCTGCCAAGTTACCGCTGCCGGTGACGGGAAAGAGTCGGAAAATGTCAATGCCGTCGGCGGCAACGGCGGCGGAAAGCCGGCGTCGGCGGAATCGGAAACGGAGATGTGGGGCCGGTTTTATGAAGGTGGATTTTGGAGAAACTCATCACAGAAAAAAGAAGAATAAAAGGGTAAGAAAAAATATTATTTTTTAAAAAAAGATAAAAAAAAAAGAGGGCATTGATTATTATTTTTTATTTGTTTTGCCTTTTTTGGGTTAGAGAAAAGGGTATTTCAATGATTATGGTTTTGTAAATATAATTGCAAAAAGAAGTAGCAAAAAGTTTTATTTTTCTATTTTTGCTATCAAATTGTTGTAATATCTTTGTGAAAATGATAAATGCAAAAATGTGGATTGGAATTTTTTAATGGTTAAGTTCTTTGATTAATAATGTTGTTTGGATTAGATTATGTGTTAATTTCAATTTAACAGATAACTTGAATCGAAAAAGAATTATTGATTATCGAGATTGAGTTATCTATTAAACTATTGGAAATCTATTTTGCGTTTATCTTATTTTGTCTTATTAGTCTAGTTAATGATTTTTTTTATTCAAATTTTTTTTATTAACTTTCAATTCTTTTGATTAAATTGATAAAATTTATATTTCATTTCAATTTGTTTAAGATTGAAACTTAACGTAACACATTACGGAGGCTAAAAGAGCAGCCTTTTGGTAGAGAATGTTTTTTTCCCTTGTTGAACAAAAAAATTGATACAAAAAGGAAATTTTGATGGAGAAACTTTTTTTTTCTTTAAAGTAAAATTTTATATGATACAAATTTGAATTATTCGAATCAGTGAATTTAAAGGTCTTTTTTATCCGATCATGGAGAATTTTCTATGGAAAGCTCTTATGATCACTTGCTAATTAAACCCTAGAAATTAATCTTTTTAGATCACTGATATAAAAATAAAAAATTTCTTGTCAAAAGAACGTAAAACTAAAAATCTAAGCTGTTTATGAGCATCATGACATAGGTAAAAGGGAACGAGGGGGCAAGCCCCACATCTTCCGCATATATTGCTCATCCGACATGGCATGAATCACCGAACCTGCACTCAAGAATAGTAATGCTTTAAAAAAGGCGTGATTCATTAAGTGAAAGACGAAATTTATAAAAGTCTACAAAATTAAATCTCCCGTATTACGTCATTTTTCTAACCAATTTTTCTTGTCACAAGCATGGGCCCCACTATAACTAGTACCCTATGCATAAAACACTTGTACTCTAGCAAGAACTAAGAACCACAAAAACATCATCTTGAAGTTAGCTAGAACTTAGAACCATCTATGTTTTTGCTTCCAAAATGGCACTCTCTTTCACCTCAATTCCCAAATGCCCAAGTTCATCAAGATTTAGCTATGGTTCAACACAATTACCCCTCAATTTAATCACCAAATGTGAGTTAAATACAAATGGTGGCTCACAAAAACTTGAAATTGGGTCACCAATTATAGTAATTGAGTCTCCTAAGTTGCTCAAAACTGCTGCCTCTGTGCCTTGTCTTAGACCCAATGTTGGCTTGGTCAAACCCGGTGACGTTGGCAGGTGCGCGCTCAATTTTATTCTCTTTCTATTTCTTGCGAATTTATCTTATATACAGTGATAATATATGAGTTTTTACAATATGTATAGAATATTATTATCCTGCTTTATGTGTTATACTATTAGATCATCTTTAATTGCCTTTACAATGATTGTGCGAAATATATTAAGTTTTTTAGTGTATAAAAAAGTCATTTCATACTATATACTATGATAAAGTAATGAACCTTGTTCAATATCATAAAAGGAAATTAAGGACCTTTGGACCCATTGACATGGGACAACAACACTCCTTGGTTCTTTGCACGTCTAATATTGGACATTTGAAGCATGAATAATATTATACAATAGACCAACCATCGAAAATATTGAATTAGGTGAACCTGACTCTGATACCATGATAAAGAAATGAACCTAGAGGGCTAACTCAATCCAAAAACTAACTCTTGATGCTAATTGAAAATTATTTTTTCTTTTAGACTAAACACGTTATGTTTGATATAAACTATTGTATTTAGCTCAAATTATATGAGTGAAAAAAAAAAATTAAACTAAACTTTATACATGTAAGTTTATACTAAATAAAATTGAATTAATGTAATGCAGGATAGTGTCAAGGAAGCCTATGGACGTGTGGGCAGTTCGTCTCAGCATCGGCACTTATCTTATTGACAGAAAATACTTTAAGCCCTTGGAGCTAGAGGAGTGATTGAGTCGAGAGGCTGAGTTAGAATTTAAAGTAATTTGTGGGTTCGGAATTTGTTATATAACTCATAATTCATCTTAGTTACTCGGTTCATAATTAAATGTTTTTATACGTTTAATGAATTTTCTGATATAAATACAAAGTCTAGCAAAAATTACGATATTTGTCTGAACCCCTATTTAATACACTAGCTATATGTGTTAAAATTTACGAAATAAATATAAATAAATAGATTTCAATTCAATTAAATCGAATAAATTGTGATATAAATACTATATGTTGACCTCACTTTGTTTTGTTTTTGTAAAAAATGTTGAGTTAGTTTTGCAAAAAAATAAATATATATTTACAAAAAAAAAAGATTAAATCGCCGTCTGTGGGGATCGAACCCACGACCACGTGGTTAAAAGCCACGCGCTCTACCACTGAGCTAAGACGGCTATTGTGTTATTTGTTTGCCGTAATATAATATAATCAATAAATAATATGAAGAACAATACAGGTAAATTAGAACTTTAAGGGTTCGTTTAGTACGTGAGATAAAGAAAATAATTTCGAGATAAAATTGAGATTACTTTATTTCGAATTTAACTAATTCCAAGATTCTTTTATCCTATCATTTGTATTAAAATGATGAGATTACTATCTAATATAGAAGGTGAGATAAAATAATCTAATGAGATATCCTTACTTATTCTATCTCGCGTATCAGACGATCCCATAAGTGAATAGTACTTTAAATTTGTTTTTGTTGATAAAAGTTCGACTAAACTCTTTGGCTTTGCAGGGGTAATTGGAGGGATTGGTACAAATTAGATAATGCATTGTAACAAATAACTACATATTTTAAAAATTGAGTCGAGTCGAAACGGTTCTCTTTTAATTGAGTCTGTAGTATATGATTAACTAATTAAGGTTAAAATATAGAGTGAAATATAAACAATGATATGTCTGTGCCGGGGGAGCATACATTATTGAGTGGAAGAGCCAGGAGAGGCCGGGTCAAGGAAGGTTAGTGTTATAGAGTGAAACCTAAGAGAGTTATTTGAAATTATCCATTAATAGTTTGATGATTTCAAAAATCTTGAAAGTTAGTATATAAAAGGTATATATAGACATAATTTTATTCATATCAAACATTTTGAAACACCCCCAAAATAAGAATGTCATACAAATTGGAATGAAGCTTTGTCTAATGCAATTACTATAAAAGTTGTACGTTGATAGAATTGTATTCGTATCAAACATTTTGAAATGCCCCAAAATAAGAATGTCATATAAAGGGCATATGTGCTCGAGATTGATTAGATGGAAAGTGTGTATATAGACTCTAAATCGCAAAGTTGACGGATACATTACTTTAACAACAACATTACCAAAAGCACACAAATTGAATCAACATGTATACAAAAACAAGCATATTGGATAGTCATATTATTTATATATGAACCTCAAGCAATATATTTACAACAAAATGGATAAGAAAATAACAAGATACTTGCTTTTATGATAAATTTACTTTATTTTTTCATCTTTTGCTTGATAGTCTACCAGGAGCAATCAAAACTATATATTATGAAGCTTTTCTTACACAAAATTTACTTCACTTGAATCATGTTTTTCTAGTTTCCTTTCACTGCTTGAGTTGTGAGTCCGAATCCGAAGGGGAACAAAGGATCATAGTGTGGATCGCCAACGTTCATTGGGAGCTGATCGACTCTCTTGAACCAAGTACGCGCGAGTTTACCAGTGAATCCATAGTCACCAAACAGAACATCAGCAACACCTTGTCCTTCAGTTCCTGGAAGCCAAGCAGCCACAATTGCATCCATTTTCTCAACGTATGGCTCGATCACAACAGGACGTCCAGAGATGATGACTACAACACATTTCACTGCCCCGCAAACGTTTTGTATAATGCTAGGACCTGGATCAGGTATTGTGAGGTTTGAGCTATCGCCATACACTTCAGCGTATGTATTTTCACCAACAACTACGACAGCATAGTCAAATTTGCTCGATTGCACAAAGTTAGCGTCTGGATCCTCGTTGAATACTACTTGTGTTGCAGGATCAACCGTTTTCTTGATAGCATCTAATACAGTTGTTCCTGTAAGATTTCGAGATGCATCAGTTTGAGTTCACTATTGATGCAGATGTATTGCTAAAATTGGTCTCACTCGTAGGGGTCGGGACCCTCACAATGGAGGAGGGAGTCGACTGAACATCTCAGCCATTCCCCGTATCATATCCCCAATTCTTGTTCACCCAAGACCTCGTACGATCATGTCAGGTGAGCAACAACAGCTTCATCACAGTACTTACTTATGGACTAATAGGAGCGGATAGCAGACAGTAGACATGATGCATCTTATCCAATGTAAAATGGATAGGTTTATGTATCTAGTATGAGACACGTTATACAACGATTTTGAATCAGAAGAGAAATTTCAAGAAATCTAGTATGAGACACGTTATACTCATTCAATCAATAACCGAGCAGGATCTAGTGTATCATAAGCTAGTACGTCAAGACAAATGAAGGCTTCGTGTAGTACTCTAGTCGAAACGACAGAATAAGAGCAGAACATACCGACTGTAAGGTTACTGTGAGGAACACCCTGCCATGTTATTGTCCAGCCTCCACACTGGTAACCCAAATTGTCTGCATGAGTTCCAGCTACAAGTATCTTTGCCGCCTTTTTCGGAAGGGGAACTAATGGTTGCTCAGGTGTCTTGCTATTCTTCAAAAGCACAAGTGATTTCCTTACTGCTTCCCTTGCAATTTCTCTATGTTCCTGTACAAATATGTTCAACCATAGTAATTCTAACACGAAAACAGAAATATCCTAACGAATCGAAACATAAGCATATATTGTACCGGGCTGCCCAAATGTTTTGCTAAGCTAAGATCACCCAATGGATCCTCAAAGAGTCCCATGACAAACTTAACCCTTAGTATACGCTTCACAGCATCATCGATTCTGCTCATGGGAACGGCGTTTTTATTCACTAGCATTGTTAGATTGCCAATAAAATCTGTGTAGTTATTCGGTACCATAACCTGCGTGTAGACAAAACAGACATACATGAACGACGAAAACTCATTTTCATATATTAACTGCTGAGAAATTCAACATATACTAACCATGTCAATTCCTGCATTAATACTTGCTTCAACTGAATACGTATAATTTGCGTTGGCTGGGTTAGTAATCCGGTTAATACCTTCCCAATCTGAAATGACAAAGCCCTGAAATATACATGCCAAAATACGTGGTTATATACTTCGATACATCCATCATGGACGTTAACCAAAAGATAACTTTAGACTGTCTGTGCATATAACTTTAGCTAATCGTTCTTACCCTGAAGTTCAACCTCTTCTTTAGGAAACCAGTGAGTAGATGTGTGTTAGCATGCATCCTTTCACCGTTCAAGCTCGAGTAAGATGCCATAACTGTTGCAACACCCTTTATGACTGAATCGTAATATGCAGGCATGTGGATGCTAAATAATCCTTTTGAATCAACTATTGTGTTGTTTTCATCGAGTCCATTCACAGTACCACCATCAGCCACAAAGTGCTTAGCACAGCCTGCTACCTTTGTCCTTTACAAATAGAATAGTTCAGATTACAAACGTTGTCAGCGTTGGTTGCTTTGACAGAATTTCTTAGCAATAATACAGATATATCGAAAGAACAGGACATATAATAGATCATTCGAAGAAAATGAAAGAACAACGATACATACTTTCCGTTGACATAAGGTGTTCCCTTGCTCATGTTAGCTGGCAAATCGCCTTGTAAACCAGGAATGATCTCTGTCATGCTTCGTACAATGTTAATATCTTCGCTGAAACTTTCATAACAACGACCCCACCTCGGGTTTCTACATACCTACCATAAGATAAATTATTAGTATATCAAACATCTTTATGTGCTAGAATTAGTGTCAATCATATCAACTTACTGCAATGCATGGAGAGAAAGCATATGGTATTCCAGTAGCTCTAACTTCAAGTGCTGTTGCAGCCCCGATTCGCTTCATAAGTTCAGGATCCCTATCAATGAAAACGCGAGGATTTCAGGATTGAACCAAAACATCATAGTTCTTAGAAGCCAATTATCATAAAGAAACAATCAAATGTAATTCTTCCCGATTACAGAGATGCACCAGAGCATTTAGGCATCGATAGCATAGACTACGAGAAAAACAGTATGGCATGTACTTCATTATAGTCTAATTCGAACAAAGATATCTCGGGGAACACACATTAATACTATGCATCAAAGGAAGGCGTTCTGCATTTCAAAGAGCGATTTATCGAAACTTGCCTGGTGACACCAAGTCCAACATTGTGAGGAAAGATTGTTGCTTTGTAGACATTATTATGGCCATGAACTGCATCAATGCCATAAATCATGGGAATACCGAGGCGAGTCGAGAGAGATCCCTTTTGAAAATCATTTACCATATTCACCCAATCCTCAGCTGTGGCATTAGGTTTTGGTACACTCCCTCCACCACTCAATAGACTCCCTGAAGGAAAAAATAAATATAGTTGAAGATAAAATGGGTCTTTACTACACAAGTAGCGGATCGGATTCATTGTTTACTTATTCAAGCTGATATACATAAATTATACTATGTTGTCAAATATGAACTTCCAAATACAAGAAAATGCTGAGAGTTGAAGCTTTTTATAGAACAAATGCGCCTTTTCAAACCATGTTGCTCGGACTCTCCAAATATGCTGTCACACGCCCATATCAGATCCGCCAAAACGTACTATTTCTGGAGGATCTGAGATGCACCCGTCAACATTTTTGAAGAGCGACATAGTTTTCAAACACCAAATGAGCAAAAACTTCAAGAATGGCCAATTCAAAATCCTTTAAAAATACACTATTTTAGAGGACTCAACATGCATCCATCTACATTTTTTTGAAAAACATAATTTTCAAACACCAAATGGAATTTTGTTTTCAAGAATAACCAATTCATCAATCCTCTAAAAATGCACTATTTTAGAGGATCCGAATCCACATTTTTGAAGAGTCGACATAGTTTTCAAACACCAAATGAACAAAAATTTCAAGAATGACCAATTCATCAATCCTTTAAAAATGCACTATTTTAAAGGATCCGAATCCACATTTTTGAAGAGTCTGAACAACATAGTTTTCAAACACCAAATGGAAATATTTTTCAAGAATAGCCAATTCATCAATCCCCTATAAATGCAATATTTTAGAGGATTCGAATCCACATTTTTGAAGAGTCTGAACAACATAGTTTTCAAAAACCAAATATTCCAAAATTTCAAGAATGGCCAATCCATCAATCCTATAGATATTCAAACACCAAAATAGATAAAAATTTCAAGAATAACCAATTCATCGATCCACTAAAAATCCACTATACACCTATTAGCATTTTCGAAGATTCCGACCAACATAGATTTTCAAACACCAAATAGACAAAAAATTCAAGAATGGCCAATTTATCAATCCTCTATCGACATTTTTTAAGAGTCCGACCAACATAGATTTTCAAACATAAAGACAAAAATTTCAAGAATGACTAATTCATCAATCCACTAAAAATCCACTATACACCTGTAAACATTTCCGAAGAGTCCAACCAACATAAATATTCAAACACCAAAATATACAAAAATTTCAAAAATAACCAATTCATAACTCAAAAAAGTAAAAAAAATTATTAAAAATTCAAAAACATACCAATAAAATATTTACTCATAACCTCAGCAGATGCAACTTTCCTCTCAATTTGAGTCATTTGACCAATTTTCTCTTCAAGTGTCATTCTTTTCAACAAATCTTTAATTCTAACACCCAATTTTTGTTTTGGATCTTTATATTTCATATTTTCTGCCTCTATAACCATTGCCAAGACACAAAATAACATAAATCCCATAATGGGTATTTTTACAAATTTCCCCATTTTGTTACAACTTCAATAATAATCTTCTAGGACAATATGTTATGAACAAACAAATAACAAAAGTTAGATAACAAGTAGGAAAGAAAACAAAAAACAGATGAATTTTTTCCTTTTAAAATTTTTTAATTTTTAATTTTTGGATAAAATATGATAGGGAAAAAAAAATAAAAAATATATATATATAGAGCTCTTGGTGATGGTTCATATATATGGTATGAATTTTATGTACATATACATTATATATACACACAAAATAGAGTTTTAAGGTATGATTAAGAGGATTTTTAGCTAGGGAGTGATTATGTATGAATAATTTGTAACAAACTTTGTTTTGGATCATGAATGTGTGACACATTTTTATGTGTTAGTTAATATTTTTCTAAAAAATTGGAAATATTAAAAAAAAAAGAAAAAGAGTTCGTGTTAGTTGACTTTTTCTTATAAAATTGAAACTATAAAGATGAAATTCCGGTATGGATATTACTTGGGGTAAATTAGTAATCTAATTCGTCCATTTTAATTTTCTTTTAAAAAATACGATACAATAAATTTTGCCAAAAATGCCAAAAGGGTAAACAAATTGTGGGAGAAATTAAAGTCAAACCGAAAAAAACCCGACAAATCAAGTGAAACAGAAAAAAAAAATGATTTGTGGTTTGGTTTGATTGATTTGGCGTTGAAAAAACAACCTACCATTCTTGATTTGATATGGTATTAAAAGAAAAAAAAGTCAAATAGAACTCAAAGAAAATCGAAATAATATAAATAATTTTATTTTATTTTATAGATAAAAAGTATTAATTATAATCTACTTTGTTAATATATTTTTAATTAGATAATAGTTTTCAATGTTTAGATATATTATTTCAAATTGGGGATTGTAAACTTTAGTAAATATTTTATTTTGTGTTCAGAATGGAATACAATTATACTATTATAGTTTTTCAGATTTGAAGTTAACAATCTACTTTGAATCATGAATGTGTGACACATTTTTATGTGTTAGTTAATATTTTCCTATAAATTTGGAAATATTCAAAAAAAAAAAGAGTTTGTGTTAATTGACTTTTTCTTATAAAATTGAAACCATAAAGATAAAATTGCAGTATGGATATTACTTGGGGTAAAATAGTAATCTAATTCATTCATTTTGATTTATTTTTCTTAAAATACAATACAATAAATTTTGCCAAAAAGCCAAAAGGGTAAACAAATTGTGGGAGAAATTAAAGTCAAACCAAAACCGAAAAAAAATAAAATTTGTGGTTTGATTTGGTTGATTTGGCGTTGAAAATAAAAACTACCATTCTTAATTTGAATTGGTATTAAAAAAAAAAAAGTCAAATAGAACTCAAACCAAACCGACAAAATATTTAACTCTAATTAGTTTGTAAGTTAATTTTTTATTATTTATAGTTATAAAGATGTTATTTTTGAAAATAAATATTCAGATTAATTACATAAATCTAAGCATGTTTTAAATAAGTGTTTATATGGACTTGGAGTAATTTCATATGTCTTCAACATTTATCCCACATACTAAACAAATAAGTAATTTAGTGACATATGTTATCATCTTTTTAAAATATAAAAATAAATGCAATGATGTTAATAAAGATACTTTCTCTGTCCCATATTATTATTATTTATTCATTTTCCCATGTACCTTTAAGTAATAATAAATAGGAAGAGTATTATTTTTATTAATTTACCTTTTAATTCTTTAAATACACTTTATTTATGTGTCTTATCCATCGATAGCACGATTAAAAATGGAGGAACTTTTTTGGAAGTTTACAATATTTATACTTTCAAAAAAAAAAAAAGGAAAACAGACAAATATATCCCCGAACTATTGTAAATGGTATAAAAATACCCTCCGTCATATTTTTGGGACATTGGCGCCCCTGCCGTCCAAAAATTAGAGCATAGATGTCCTTCACTCTAATGAAAGACTAAATAGGGACACGTGACACAATCTTATCCGTCGATCCGATATTTAATAAATGTCGGGCCCGTGGATAAGATTATGATACGTGTATGTCTGTTAGTATAAAGGGTATATATGTTCTAGTTTTTGGACGGTAGGGACACCAATGTTCCAAAAATATGACGGAGGGTATTTGCACAACATGTACGATAGTTCGGAGGTATATTTATCCCTTTTTCCAAAAAAAAGAAGGAAAAATGGAATTATTTTTATTAATTTTATCTATTGACATCTAATTTTGACCCTATTGTAAGTTGTTATTTTACTTCAATTTTTTTTTTTTATCATTTTACATGATTACAAACTCTTTAATAGTTTAATATTATAATTAACTACACATCTGATTATTATTCTCATAATTTTATAAGTGAATTTAAAATAGAAATTTTAAGCCCCTTTAACCATATCATTATCCTTTCTATTATCAATTTTTCTTGCAATCTTATTTTCCCTCACTTTTCAAATGAAAACCAAACGTTCATCAAAAATCCAAAACAAAAATAATTGAAAACGAAAGAAAAAAATCTTCTCCAAATTGAAAGCTCAAATCGCAATTGAAGAAGGATTTTTGCTGCTACTACTTGCTTCTTTTATTTCTTTAGAAGCAAAACTTCTAAAAAAATTAAAAAAAAAATTTCATCTCTCTTTTAAATTGTAGATACAACTTTGAAATTTTCATATTTCTTGATCTTTCTTTTTTTTCAAGTTTGAATTTTTCTTTCAATTTCAAGCTTTTTGGTGTCAAGTTTAGTATTAAGGGGTCGTTTGGTACAAAATTAATAACGCAGTGATTAGTAATACAAGGATTAATAATGCCGGGATTAGTAGTGCATGGTTTATTTTTATCAAGTGTTTGATTCATTTTTTCCAACCTCATCTTGTGTTTGGATTAAAAATCTATAAAAAGTTTCTTTCCAATTATATCCTTGAATTATTATGTAATTGGGTCAAGATGGATAATTGCCGGACAATATTATTTTTTATAACCTTCTAACTAGCTATGAGAAGAACAATTTTGTTGTGATGTTTGCTATTTTTTCGCTTGAATTATTTGAGGATAAATAATTGTCATCTTAATAAATTGATCACTCACAAAATCATTTTTCAATTTAAAAAAGATAAATCATCTACTTTTAAAATCAAAAAGACGGTCAACAATGGTAAAAATGAATAAACCATCTACATTTACACATAAAAATTGTAAGTTGTAGTTTTAATTTGTATGTAATTTTTTAAATTGTTCAAAATACAAATAATTAGAAAACCACTCAAATATAT
>JAJOOH010030791.1:0-24524 GCA_029582605.1 Solanum gracilifrons | reverse complement strand
ATATATTGAACTCCCTTCGATTTCTTCGTATGTCACGTTTTGAATGAATCTTAATGAAAATTCTAACTCCGCCTTTATCCCTCCCAAATCCCCACCAAGCCCAAACAAACCCCACTGAAAACACAAAGCAAGAGATGATTAACACGCAATTGAATCCATCCATTTACTATATAAAACACACACACACACACAATATTCCATACAAGAAAATCCACATTTAGTTCTTAATTTTCCCAAAAATATCAAAATGAAAATTTTGATTTTCCTAATGATGTTTCTAGCTATGTTGCTAGTAACAAATGGGAATAACAATCTAGTAGAAACAACATGCAAGAACACACCAAATTATAATTTGTGTGTGAAAACTTTGTCTTTAGACAAAAGAAGTGAAACAGCAGGAGATATTACAACATTAGCATTAATTATGGTTGATGCTATTAAATCTAAGGCTAATCAAGCTGCTAATACTATTTCAAAACTTAGGCATTCTAATCCTCCTCAAGCTTGGAAAGATCCTTTGAAGAATTGTGCCTTTTCATATAAGGTAATGTTATTCGTTTGCGTGTTTCAATTTGTTTATCCTACTTTTTTTTAAATAAAAATTTCGACTTTCGACTCTGATGAATAAGGAGTTATGTTTGTCTTTCCCGTTTCAATTTGTTAGTCTTTACTTTTTTTCTCTGAAAAGTTCGACCCTATCTTACTTGTTGCTTAGTGAAAATTTCGACTCTGATGAATAAGGAGCTATGTTAGTTTTTTCTGTTTCAATTTGTTTATCTTATCTTTTTAAGTAATAATTTCGACTCTGAATAACTCCAGTTATGTTTATCTTACTTCTTTAGTGAAAATTTTGCTTAATCTAAACATCTAATTAAAAGAAACTTTAATTTTAATTTTTTATTTTTTTAATATAAGTATTAAACGACTTTTTTCAAAAAAATAATAATATAATAATAATGTCTGATTAAATTGAACAAAACGTTGGCTCTTGCTTATGTGGCATAATTTGGCTTAATATAGATTTTTAAAAAAATAAAACTTTTGAAACTTTGATGTTAAACATGCTTTTTCCTTTACGTAACACACTTCTCTTACATTTATGTGTTGTCCATTTTAAGAAATGTTAACTTTTCCATAATTAAAAGTAATTTTATTTTATTTTTCTTTTTACCAATAGAATAATTTATAATCACATAACTATCCAACTTTATTTAAATTACAAATTATAAAGAATCTTTCTTCTAGTTAAATAAATTAAAAAAGAAAAAAATATATATATTATGTGGTTATAATTTTTTTGAATCTTTTAATTTTAGACCTTCCATAAGATATGTGTAGCTAGCTAGCTATAGGAGTATATTATTAAAGGTAAAATAAAAAGCGTAAAGTTAATCAGAAATTGTGTCATATAAATAAATTAATAAAAATATAATGTCACGTAAATTGGAACAGAAAGAATATTATATTAATGACATGTTGAATTTTATTTTATGGTTTCAAAAACAGGTAATTTTAACAGCAAGTATGCCAGAAGCAATAGAAGCATTAACAACAGGTGATCCAAAATTTGCAGAAGATGGAATGGTTGGTTCTTCTGGTGATGCACAAGAATGTGAAGAATATTTTAAAGCTATAACTATTAAATATTCACCACTTTCTAAATTAAATATAGTTGTTCATGAACTTTCTGATGTTGGCAGAGCTATTGTAAGAAATTTATTGTGATGTGTCATGTCATGATGTTACGTATCGGAAAATTTTAGTAACTTAATTGATAAATTATCTGAATTATTATTTTGCTGATAAGGATTCGATTCGTCAGGTTTTAATCTCATGTCCATTTCCCATTTTTCTACCCAAACTTTTTTTTTTTTTTTTTAGTGTTAGGTGTCTACTCTTTTTCATTTCATAAATTAGTGACATGTGTAAAGTGCCCTCTTAATTATTAGAAGAAAAATGTATCATGAATATTTGTACAAGTGTAATACTCTTATCCAATAAATGTTTGTCCCCTTCTAGATAAGTCTTTACTATAACTTTTGATATTGATTTGATTTGATATAGAATTTTAAAAAAATAAAAATATTTTTGAATCTTATCTTTATATTAATGATACAGATTTATGCAATTATAGCTTTGATGTTTTTTCGATTTTATTTATTTATCTAATTTTGATTTGATATAGAATTTAAGAAAGTAAGAAATATTTTTGAATCTTATGGTTATAATAAGGATATCTATTCTACTATAATATTGATACTCTCTTCAATTTAATTTATCTGATCCGATATAGAGTTTAAAAAAATAAGAAATATTTTTGAATCTTATGATTATATATATATATATATAGAATGTATCAATCATTTGATCATATGATCTTAAAATATATATAGAGAGAGAAAATTAGAATCAAATAGTTGTTTAAAAAAAAACTAAAAAACAAACTAAAATAAAGTAAGAAAGATAAATTGAAAGATAGGAAATAACTATATATTTAAAATATACTGACTCGATTAATTTAAATTTATATTAGTGTAAGTAAAGCCAATTTAAACGGAAAATCTTCCTGCTTCTCGGTTACTACCTAATAATTGATTTTAAAAAAATAGATTATTATTATTTTTAGTATATATACATGGTAAAAGTTATTGATGGGATAAATATACATGGTATAAATTATTATATTGGAAGTATTTTTAAAAAAAATAATACTATTATTTACTATATATGAATATATATATATGGCATAAATTTTTTATATCTAAAATATATCATGTACTAATTTTATGGTATAAATATAATTTGTAGCAAAGTCAGATCCAAATTCATTGTATCCATATTTATATGGATAGTTTACCTTACAATTCATTTTAAATCTCTTCAAATTCGATCCAATCTGTCCATTTATCCACTATATAAAACACAAACTCTCTTACAAAAACACACTCCAACTTCTATTTTCTCCATATATACAAAAAAAAAATCCTCATTTAGTTACTAATTTTCTTTGAAAATGAAAATTTTAATTTTCCTAATGATGTTTCTTACTTTAGTGTTAGTAACAAATGGGATTAATAATCTAGTAGAAACAACATGCAAAAACACACCAAATTATGATTTGTGTGTGAAAACTTTCTCATTAGACAAAAGAAGTGAAACAGCAGGAGATATTAAAACATTGGCATTAATTATGGTTGATGCTATTAAATCTAAAGCTAATCAAGCTTTTAGTATTATTTCAAATCTTAGGCATTCTAGTCCTCCTCAAACTTGGATACATCCCTTAAAGGAATGCGCATTTTCATATAAGGTAACATTTCGATTTATCTGTCTTACTTTTTTTTTTAGTTCGTTTAATAATATAACGAATGTCTCTTTTCCTTTTTCACCCGTTTGAAATATGTTCTTTTCCTTCTTGAAAACTCATTATTGTCAACTTTTTATATGACATCTTAAGACTAGCTACAAGATTAAAGAATAAATCTGTAAGACTAGCTACAAAATGGAGAAAGTATTATCGTTTTGTTTATAAGCACAAAAATATAGGAAGAGGTCGAAAGGATTTCAAACGTATGGTAATTTTATAATTTTCTGATGAAGGGATGTCAGTTGATTCTATCTCCTTTGCTTTGCCTCAACATTGGAGTTTGTGTGATACTATTTTCTTATTAGTTCTTTTAATTAAAAAAAAAGGTTAATTACTATACTTCAAGTAGTGTAACTTTATTTTAAATTTATTTTAAGCTTAATCACATATTTTTCAAGCCCCAAAAAGCTCATTACTTCTTTAATATAACCTTTCATAATAAATGATATTTTTATCTTTATTCTGACTCAAAATTAGTGGTGTTTCACGTAATTCTGAGAAAATATTAATTGTGTAATAATTTTTAAAAAACTATACTTGATAGATTGATACTGTAAATATAGAAATATGTCATTTTTCTCGAATATCAGATGTTGAATATTTTGTTATATGATTTCAAAAACAGGTAATTTTAACAGTAAGTATACCAGAAGCAATAGAAGCATTAACAAAAGGTGATCCAAAATTTGCAGAAGATGCAATGGTAGGTACTTCTGGAGATTCACAAGAATGTGAAGATAATTTCAAGTCAAAATCTCCACCACTTTCTAAATTAAACATAGATGTTCATGATCTTTCTGATATTAATAGAGCTATTATAAGAAATTTATTGTGATGTGTCATGTTACGTTACATTACGTTATGTTATGTTACATGTGTCCATCATAAAATTATTGACATGTGTAATGTACCCCTCTTAATAATTATAATAAATTAGTTACGAAAAAATTGTGTTGTGTATAAGCTCAATATTGATAAATTTTAAGTGTTATTGATTATATGATTTAAATTTTTTGTTTGACAATAAATTATGTGTATACATATATTGATTGGTGATGTTATTTTTCTTGAAAATGAAATGACACACAAATGAATAGTAGAACGTGTCACCCACCGTCTGATTCGTCCTTTTAATTGAGCCTCCTCTTGTAGATCAGGTACAACTAAGAACTTTTTTAATTATTTATTTTATTTTTTTAGATTAGTATTAAGTAGAACAAGAAAATCAACATTAAGCGTCATTGAAACTCTAAATTGTGTTTTGATTGAACCATTAGATCCATAATTTCGAAAAAAAAACACTAAGAATCATTGATTTTGAATCAAATAACACTAAGCATCATGAATACAACATTTTCTGAGAATCCGAACAAAACATATGTCTGAAAGGAATTCAAAGAGTGAGGTAATTTACTCTATGAAAAGTACTTCTTTTGTGGAACTTCCATGCAGAAAGTGAGTTCAAAGGAGTTCCTTTCCATCCAATTGTTACAAAATTTTCATTCATTTCAAGCGTGAAAGAGTTCTTACCAGTAAATTTTTCTACCACCGTCTTGGCTTGGTACAACGATGAGTTGCTCATTTTCATCTCCTCCATTCCAAATCGCTTGAAATACTCTCTCCATAACTCGATCGTTACATGTCTCATAGTCCTTTCCTCCCCCTCATTCGCGACAATGTTCCTTATTCCGTGCCACATTACATCTTCTTCCATAGCCTTCCTTCTTGATTCATTATTTTTCATACAATCCTCGAACAAATCAAACAAAGCACCGTGATAGAATAGAGCTTCAATGAAACGGTTAACAAAAACAGGAGAGTTAAGATTTGCCTCGACCTCTGCAACAATCATTATACGAGGATTCAAACCTTTGATGAATCCCATCAAGAAATCGAGTCTATCTTGTTGTGTTATCATGTTGGAGAGTAGATATTGCGAGTAAACTGCAAGGGATTCCTCAGGATCGATGTCTAAGTCTTCTCTCTTTAGATCCAAGATATCTTCCACCATAACTATCTTGAAACATAACGGAAAGTGTAAGGACTCAGCAAAGCTCATAAGTCGTTTACCTGTCTCCTCGACGTTAGTCCTTGATTGAATATCTATCAATGCAGTTACCTTAAGATACTCAAGAGGATTTTGAGAGTTGTGTTGATGATCAGTTGCAAGTGCTTGCATTAGGATTGTCCATTGCACTCCCATTTTGATCTCGAGATCAACTATATGAATCCTTTTCGAGTTCTCCACATTTTCCACTATAGCTTGAATTCCAGCAAATCTCACCACTTGACATATTGGCATGTCCTGAACTGCAATCGTGCACGCGTTTATACTCCTTAACGACTCCTGAAGATCTCTCATTCCATGTATCCCTAAACCTTTCGTGCAATTTTTCCCCGTTTCAATATCAACACGTTCACGTAGAGCACGAGAGAAATAGTACACCAATCTCTCAACAGGGTTCCCTGTTTTGGAACTCAGCTTATCACATTCATTCAAAAGGTTAATCGCGCGATCAAAAAGCTTCTCCCCGATTTTCTCTGCAGAAGCAAGTAGACGTTCAACGAGCATTACGGTTCTAGACTCTTCCTCTGAAAGACTACACAATGAGTTAATAAATGGATGATCAAATTCAATAGATTGAATAAATTTTTGTCCGCCAAATCGAAGAATTTCCTCTGTGGACAATTTACAAACACTTGGTGTGCATTCAGTTTTACTAATTTGAACAACATCAATCTTTTGCCCCTTTAGTTTTCTAAATCCATTTCCAAAGTCTTTCAATATGTTGAGTGAAGAAATCAATGATTTCTTCGCTTTGCTGTTATCATCTATTGTTTCTTTAATATGAAGAATAGTTTTTGTTTCATCTTCAACGTCGAAATCCCAATCATCTAATGTAACAAAATCTTGTTCGTTTTGTTCTTGCATACTACTTGTTTTTTCTTCTGGTTCGTCAAACGGCCAGCTGGTGTGGTTTTCCATATTAGTATGAGTCAATTGGTAACAATATTTTTACATTACTATATGTAGGATTGTAATTTTTTTTTTTATATTCTATGGTATGATTTTATTATTATAGAAACTTTGGTGTTATCGATAATCGATGTTTACAATTTCAAGCAGTACTAATCTCGATGATATTAATAGATGTTGTCATTGGTTCATGTGTAGGCACTAGGATTGATACGATGCACTAAGCTTCCGTTATGCAGAGTTAGGGAAAGTACCGAACTATAGGATTTGTTGTACATGGTTTTACCTTGCATTTCCGCGAGAGGTTGTTTCCTCAATACAGTTAAAGAGCAAAAAGGTTGAAAAACATGGCGTTATTTCAACTTGGTTTATACATTAAAATCTGAAAAACATAATAAGAGGAACCTACATATTTGATGCAACACAGAGATAAATTCTATAGAGATCTTCCCCGGACCCTGAGGGATGCTTCGTGCATCAGATTGCCCTTTTTTAGTCTTTCAATAAGTTACTATAAAAATTACAAACAGTAAAAAGTGTAGTTTATCAGCATCCTTTAAAGCCTCCAACGAGTTAAAAGAGGCAACGATAGCTTTTCTCGATGCCCCAAAAACAAGGCCCTCCAACTCTACGTTATACGTCACTGTAATATCAGGCACTCATGAAGTCTACACATGAAGACTGGTTTTGGGTAGAGATTCATAAAAAAAACACATCTAATGAATTTTGAGTTCAATCCATCATGTTTAGCAGAAAAACGGATATTCCTTATTCATTATCAGACAATCGCAACATACAATGTACCTTGTTATGGTAATGTTCACTTAAAGAACACACAATGTTCCATTAGGTGCAAATTGTAAACATAAAACTTACTATTCTATCATTCAAAAATGAACTTAAAAAAGCCTTTGATCTTCTGCATAAGTCCACTTTTAGGCTTATTTTCCTCTATTTCCACCAAGCTTAACCATCAACAGATTCACACTCATTGGTAGGGCGTGTGTGGAGTGTGCAGCTGACATTAAAGATCCGCAACCACCAAAACAAATTAGAAAATTTACGAGAAAATTGCTGAATAGTTCCCATTTGTAGCACAAGTGGTTCACCTTTGAATTGTATTGATTCATGTGGCTCGCCAACATGTCAAGCAGCCCTTTCCCAAACTGTTTTTTGAGCCATCCCCGCTGCCTTGACCACATAATGGCAAAAATTAGGACATTGCCACATAGTTGGACGATAACCATTCTTAATGAATTTCATTGCAGATAAATAATAATCACATTTCTTACGTCTGAACACGAAAGGAATAGAAGTTCTAACATCTCAGTAGGGACCTCGAGATTGTCTATAGGGTTTGAGTTGTCCTCGTTCAAACCAGAAACAATGTCCGCTTCTGTTACCTCCTCTATTTCGCACTTCAAGTTCTGTAACAGTCCACACATGTAGACTGGTTTTGGGTAAACATTCATAAAAAAAAACATCTAATGAATTCTAAGTTCAATCCATCTATAACTCGAAAAAGTAACACAAATTCAGCTTTCATAACACCAAAAAATCAAACAAAACAAAGGGGAAAATCGCGAGTACTTATGGTAATGTTCCATTTGGTGCAAATTGTAAACATAAAACGTACTATTCTACCTTTCGAAAATGAACTTAAAAAAGTTTTTGATCTTCTGCATAAGCCCGATTTTAGGCTTATTTTTCTCCACTACTATAGCCTTTGATGATTCATTGTTCCTTTTCCCCTTCTTCTTAGCTAGATCCTCTGCTTTCGCAGTGCTTAAGACCTTGATAGCACTTTCTAAATCCGCAAACATTTTCCTTGAAATTTTCTGAAACTGAAAAGAGGTGTAAGGTCGAGACGATGACTTGATATCTCCTTGATATACAGTCCTGCAGTTGCCTTTCCACCAGCATACGCGTTGACAGAAGCTAATATGAACTCTCCGCGTTCACAAAAGTACTGATGAACAAATTCCTCGAAGTTCTTTGGAGGTGCACGTATATGACAAAGCATAGTTTTACATGTCCTTATGAAAACATCTTCATTATAAGCTAAAGACAGCTTCGACAAAGCATCAGAGTCGTTGATACATCTTACGCGAACAGGCTCATTGAAGTAAGGTTCAGCATTGAGTACTAGTCCCTGGATTGAGACGAGAAGTTGAAGAATCGTAGATTTTTTAGGTGTCCATTTTTCCACTTTGTCTCCATGCCAAGTGTTGATGAGGCTCAAGCAAACTCTTCCATTAGGATAGAGATTAGGATTCATGTGAAATCCGCGTGACAAATAGCTGAGTTTTGGAGGATTGTTTGGATAATCTGAAGGAAAGACAATGTCGAAAAAGAAGAGTCCATCGTGATATGGAGTCCCTGAGGCACCAATGATCACTGCTCGTAGAAGATCAAGTCGTTTCTCATAAGTTTGAACGTAAATCGAATCAGGGAGATTTTTCTCAAGGATTTTCCATTCTTTCATGATGGCTTTGCAGGTAGAAGTGTTTGTATCATTGAAGCATTTTTTTTCTTTTCTCGATTGGTTTGATTTGATGAAATAATGGTCTGATTCATCTAGTGCAACATCAAAATGTGGAAATTCCATAGTTTTACCTGAGAAAATAACAACAAAATGGGGTCAGCGGAGGATAGAGTACACACAAACGTTCACTTCTAGTAGAGAGACTGTTTCCTAGATCCGCTCAGTTGAGCATTTTTATCTAGACATACTTCAACAACAAAAACATACATATTGTAATCAAACAAGTGGGATTTGGCGTTATACGCATATTTGAAAAGGAAATACAATAGTGCATAAGTATAATGTAGAAAAGAACAGTAACAACAACAAAATAAAATAAATATGCAATTGAAGGATAAGATAATAGGAGTAATAGTAATAATATGAGAAGGAAAACTAGACTGTGCTCGACTACCTACATCCTAATTCTGGTGGCGCTCCACTATCGACTAGCCTTCTATCCTAATTCTGATACCGTGCTCGACTACCAACTAGACTTAATTATATCCTAATTCCGACTTGCCTTCTATCCTAATTCCGATCGTGCTCAACTACCAATTAGCCTTATATCCTAATTCTGGTGATACTCCACTGACTAACCTTCTATCCTAATTCCGGTCGTGCTTGACTACCAACTAGCATTTTACCCTATATATAAACACACGGAGAATTCAACTTATCATATATACATAATAAAGTACGTATTTTGACTTTATCTATCGCGTTTCAACGAATGAGAATTCAAATGAACTCGACACCGTAAATCCGCCCCCGTGACCAATCTACCCACAATTTTACTATGTTAACACTGATGATTCATATCACCGACTCCAACTTATTCGAGATTAAAGCGTACGTAGTTAAATTTAAATATGGTATTAAAAACTACAAAAAAAATAATATACCTGAAACGATAGCCATACTTGTTCTTCTTCGTAAACTGATATTAAAAACTAATAATACTAATAATGATACTTATAAAAAGTATTAAATTAGTTTCATCCCATATAGAGTTCTTATTGTTCTAGGTTAACTATATATATGGCTTTAAAAATTCTAATACACATAAAACTCTTCCACTTATTGAAAATTATAATAAATGTTTTTATCAATTATAGTCAGTCAAACTTCTCCGTAACAACATAATTTGCTTTGAGATTTTTAAAATGGTATAGCGATGGAAATATATATTCACATAATCTAGGGAATCGTCTAATCTTTCATTTTTTTAGTGTTATACCGTAACAAATTTATTTAACTCAATGACGGAAATATATATATTCACATAATATTTTTTGTGTATTATTTATGAGTTAGAAAAGTTGTTTTCGAGAGACTATTGGCTCAACTGAAAAAAAGAAAGGGTTAGAAAAGTTGTTTTCGATAGACTATTGGCTCAACTGGAAAAATAAAAATAAAAATTTGAAGCATGATAGCAAGAAAAAATCACAGTAAAGCTACAAAATGAGGCAATTAACAACACTCGACTAGCTAACTAACTAACGAATAACAATATATATAAATTAATTAATTAATTTTTTTCTCAACCACAAAAGAGTCCTTGGAAGTCCTCCAACATAGAAAGAAAAAAATAAGTTTTACCAACTAATTTGTTGGGTTAAATTAGCAACGTCTAACTATCTTACAAATCATTTATACAAAAAAAAAAGATTTAAAAATTAAATATGTTGTTATCTTTCTTTAAAAATTCTTCAAGATGAATATTAATATTACATTATTTTTGGTCATTTTCCTAGTTATATATGTAATATTCTTGGATTTTGTTCATGGTTTATCTGTGAAAAATGTGATTGATTCTTATGTATTAACACAAAAAATTGGCACTAATCGCACAATTTTAGTGGATATTAATGGACAAGGGGATTTTAAATCTATTCAAGCAGCAATTAATACAGTTCCAAATGGGAATTCCAATTGGGTCATTATCCATGTTAGAAAAGGGACATACAGGTACTTGGTTAATTTTTTCGATTCGATCTTTGAAAAATAGTCATTGTCCTGAAGTTTTAAATTATCATTGAGTTTTACGTAGATCGTTGAATTTAATGAAACTCATGGGTAATGACTAGTTTTCTAATTATAGAGATTGAAAAGTGGCTATTTATACGTGATGTATTTACTTTTCTATTTTGATAATCATGATATTCGACCCAGATACATACTTAGGCATTACTTCTACTATTTTATTGAGTACTTGAAACTATGTCAATGTGTGACATCCATGATGAAAGGAAAGTGTGATGCCCATGACGAAAAGTAAGTCTCTGAAGAAGGGTGCACATTACACTTTAGGTTAATCTAAACATCGAAATAAGAAAATTAGAAAGTTAGGGATCTTTTAAGAATGAGTTCAGAATTAATTGTTCGTGTGCGTTTTGGATTAATACCCAATGGACAAATCTACGACCTAGGGCCACAACATACAATGCCTTAATAGTTGGACCAGGTCATTACACAATGGCCACATGTTTATCTAGTCACCAACATTACTCGATACCACATAACTCTATCAAACCAGCCTTACATAGGTGAAAAGAAATCACCGTATTATTTGAACCCTTGTCTAATTTTTACCCATTTCATTAATCATTAGACTACTTCCTCGAGGACAAAATTGCAACATACATACACGGAGCACAATATTTATAAATTCATTGTCTCTCTATATTGTAGATATAAAAATTGAATTCATCGAATTTAAATTTTAGAGCCGCCTCAATTTTTCTTTTAATTATAAAAAAATGAAATTATTGAGATTATTTTATTTATTATTTTTCAGAGAAAAAGTGAATGTACCACCAAAGAAGTCCTACATTTTTATGAGAGGCAATGGAAAAGGAAAAACATCAATTGTATGGTCAGAAAGTTCCACTGATACAACCAAATCTGCTACTTTCAAAGTTGAAGCTCCTAATTTTGTCGCCTTTGGCATTAGTTTCAAGGTTCATAATTTTCTAATATCCATCTCCATAAAATATTCTTTTTAATTTGTATCGATATAATATCTCACGTTCACACATGGTTCAGAGAACCGCCACATCCCAAGAGGTGCAATATACACAGTTTAGCTCAATGCAAACATTAGTAAATGCTTTTACAACTCGAACCTGTGAGTATAGGTCACACAAAGATAGTTTTACACTTTCTACAATAAAAACTTAGCAAATAGACTTTAACACATTTAACATTCACTTAATTATTTACCATTAAATAAATATTTTCTTGAAAAATGACTTTCATATCATACGAAATATATAATTCTGAATCATGAATTAAGTCCTTTTTCGTGTATATTAATACATGTTGATTTTCCTAAATTTAGTTGACGGACTCCGTTTGACCCGAAATTTATCCAAATCTAATCTTTGACTTGTCTAAAATTAGAATATACATATATAGTACCATTGACATATATTATGAAAGTTTTTTTCTAATATTTTTTTATATTGTGAACTTTTTTTTATTTTATTTGGTAGAATCAAGCACTTGATGGTGTAACTTCAACCTCACAAAACCAAACATCAGTAGCAGCATTGGTGGGAGCAGATAAAGTTGCCTTTTATCATTGTACATTTTTGAGTACTCACAATACACTTTTTGACAATAAAGGAAGACATTATTATGAGGATTGTTACATTCAAGGTTCATTAGACTTCATATTTGGAAGTGGTCAATCCTTATATCAAGTGAGTTTAATTTTTATGCATTGATAAAAATTATAGTATTCATTTATATATTTATACGATCAGGTTGTTTATATGAGTCGATTCAGGTTAATTTATGTATACTGATAATGTGAAAGAAAGATAGTTATATTATTAGTGTATATAACTTAACTTTGGTACATTTCTAGGTTATTGGTTCGACTTTTTATGAATCGTTATTTAATTAAAAATAATCATAGGTAACTCTCCAAGTTAAGAGAAACTATTTCCTAACAAAAAATGAGTCAGACAACTAGTTACAACAAGTTAAAATACACTAATAGTGAATAAATTTTACACAATCAATGTATTGCAACATGCCACAATTGATAATTCGCTTCATTTTCTAGGTTATTAATCTCATTATCTATGAATGATTACCTATATATTTTCTTTCACATGACTTGATAGTGTTAAAAAGGTTAATTCCACTATCAACATCTAGAAGTTAAAAATACAACCGTGATAAATGATGTTTGTTATGTTGTACCAATGTCTTTGTTTTAGAGTTTAAGAAATAAGGTAATGAAATTCTGATACTCAATGAACATTTTATTCGTTTTTTTTTTTGTAGAATTGTGAGATATTTGTAGTTGCAGATAGAAGGGTTGATATTCGTGGTTCAATAACAGCACAAAGTAGATATAGTGAGAAAGAAAATAGTGGATTTGTGTTTGTTGAAGGAAAAGTGTATGGAATTGGAGGTGTGTATTTGGGAAGAGCTAATGGGGCTTATTCAAGGGTTATTTTTGCAAAAACTTATTTTTCTAAGACAATTGTACCTCAAGGATGGACCAATTGGAGCTCTCCAGGATCAACAAAGTAAGACAACTTTTTTCCGTCTTTTCATACTTGATTTTAATATGTTTTGCTTGAGTCGATCGAGAGAATAGAAGGTACAAATTAAACACTTGTGAGATTACACTAGGTATATTGATGATGTTGTTGTAGCTATGAGTCTACAATCATTGAAATCGAGAATTTGGATCAGATTAATAAACTTACGATCATGAAACAAAGTTAGGTACTTATCAACGACGTACATAATTTATCATGAGTAGTGGCTTGTCGAGTACTCTGCTTGCAACCATGTTGATCAAAATTATAACTAGGTTTAATGACTTTATCAGTTTCTAATATTGATCTTATTATAAGATTCTCTCACTTTATGGTTGATATATAATTCTCTTATATTTATAAGCATATTTCTGAAAGATATATATAGAGGTAGTGGTATTTCATACCAAATTATACTTGATTCATAGGATCATAATAGGTCGATTTACTAGGTTTAGGGGCGGAACCAGCTTGTGTCAAGGGGTTCGATCAATTAAATCCCCTCCACCAGAAAATCATACTATTTTTTAATAAGGTGAAAATAATAAATAAATAAAAATTGTTGAATCCCCTTGACACGAGAGAAGATTCTACCTTTGTAGCATAAGGGTTCAAAAATTACTTTGACATCAAATTTAAATTATGAATCCGACTAATTCCGATATTTTGGTGCAGGAATTTATATCATGGTGAGTACAAGTGCCATGGACCAGGGTCAGCCATAGAAAGCCGTGCCCCATGGTCAAAACAACTCCATGACAAAGAAGCCATGGCATTTACCTCTATTGAATTTATCCAAGGCAAACAATGGCTACCAGCATGGATTTAATTAAATTTAAACCATATATTATATGAACATTAATTAGAACTATATATTATTATAGTATTATTAGCCATGAAGTGCATCTCTTAATTGTATTTTAATGATGCCTCTGGCTAAACACTTTTAGGTTAGATTGAAATACCAATAATATATTTATTGGTATTTCAAAAAGTTGTGAATATTTTTGAGCCAACACATACAAATTTTATCATTTCAATATAACTTCTCTATATATTATATTAGAATGGACTAAGTCCATCATAACTTAATTAGGAGCAAAACAAGTTACATCTCACGATTTTAAATCACTATAACTATTCAAGTTTTACTATAGTTACTCAAAATGCATTTGGATAATGACCCATACGACATAACTTGTAGAAAAAAATAAACTTTCAGAAGAAAGTTATAATCTGTCAAGTGTTATTATTACACAAATTTTTTAGAAGAAACAAAATTTAAACATCAACCTTAAATGGTTATATTTGTGCAAATCTCCCGTCCATTTTCATTATGATATTATATGAATATTCAAATCAAACAGAAAAGTCAAGAGAACAAAGTGTCAAGTTTTACTATAGTTACTCGAAATGCATTTAGATAATGACATGTCTGACATAACCTATTAATTCATCAAGTTATTATTGCACAAATTTCTTAGACGAGACAAAATTTAAACATTTACCTTAAAATTAAATGGTCATATTGTGCAAATCTCCTGTCCATTTTCATGATGATATTACAGAACGATAGCTATTTAAGAATATCCATATAAGACAGAAACGTCAAGGGATCAACAAGTCAAGTTCTACTATAGTTATTTGAAATGCATTTAGATAATAACACGTCTGACATAACCTGTGAATTCATCAAGTTATTATTGCACAAATTTCTTAGACGAGACAAAATTTAAACATTTACCTTAAAATAAAATGGTCATATTGTGCAAATTTCATGTCCATCCATTATGATATTACAGAACGATAATTATTTAAGTATATCCAAATTAGACTGAAACGTCAAGGGAGCAACAAGTCAAGTTCTACTATAGTTATTCGAAATGCATTTAGAAAATGACCCGTCCGACATAACCTATGAATCCATCAAGTTATCATTGCACAAATTTCTTAGACGGGACAAAATTTAAATATCGACGTTAAATGATCCTATTTGTGTAAATCTTTCCCCAAGCCCAATACCAAAATCAGGCCCAAGTCAATAAACAAAATTCTTTAGGGCTCCAATTAACACTTCACACAATTTGGTAAAAACTCTCTGAAACTAAATCGGAATCGGAGCGGAGAGAGAAAGCAACAATGGAGGCCGGAGACGAAGCGCTTGAGATGGTGGTAGACTCAAAGGACTTGCAGCAGCAAAGCAAAGCTCTAGATAAGCTCACTGACCATGTCGAAGATCGTCAGCTTGATTCCTCTCGTGTTCAAACGGTACCATTTTATCCATTTTTCACATGAATCTATGTAATTCTGAATTTGCTTCAGTTTTTTGTAATTTTAATGCTGAAAAATTGTGTATTTTAGGCTATGGCTTCAATTTATGCATCTAAGGAAGCTGATCTTCAAGCTATGAGACTGAGGTTTGTGAGTTCTTGCTTATGAATGTGAATGTTTTTAGATGGTATTACTGATTGAATAGTTGGAAATAGTTTTTTTTTTTCAAATATTTTTGTAACTATAAGAATTTGCTAGTTATAATAGTTTTGTTATATATGCAGCTTCTAAAAATGTGATTTTGTTCTATAAAAAAGTAAAAAATGATGCTTCGAAAATTAGACTATGGCATCAATTACTTCATACGGAAGCTGATATTCAAGCTAGATGAGGTTTGCTTTTCTTCTTTATTGTTGAACTTAATCGAGGATAAGGAAGCTATAGTATTGCTATTTGGGGAGTCGAGCAGTTATTTATTGAGTTGAGGATCTAGCGGAAACAGTTCTCTATACCTTAGAGGTCTCCGTACACCCTACCCTCCCCAGGCGGCACTTTGTGGGATTATACTGAATATGTAGTTGTTGATACAAATTCGTTGTTTGAATTATTTTTAATCTGGTCTAAAACCATGTAAATTCTTAGTAACAAGAATTAAGAAATTGATGCACTTGCAAATTAGGCTGTCGCTTTACTTGTTGCATTGAAGGAAGTCGAATTCAGGTCTTGCATTCAGGATGGATTTGACTTTTAAATACTCCCTGCCACTCAGAAGGAATGACAGGGTTTAGAATACGAAAGTCAAATCATCGAAACTTCAAAGTGAATTCAGATGTTATTTCCTCATTTTCAAATAAGATTACATACGTAGTCATTATGATAGAGTAATATACATTTTATAATTTTTTAAAGACATTTCAGACTTGTTTCTATAAATCGTAAATACTAAAGAAAATTGTTTGGGTCTATCGGGAACAGTCCTCTACCACAAGGTAGAGGTTAAGGCTAAGTACACCCCACCCTCCCTAGACCCCAATTGTGGGATCAGACAGGGTATGTTGTTGTACAAAAGAGATTTTTGAAATAAAGCGTCTGATTATATTTATATGATTGTTGTTACTCGTAAATCTCTTTTGTTGATCTTATCCATAATTCTTGTTTGTTTATGTGAAAGGTGTTGTGTACTGAACAATTAGTTCAATTTGTTGCTTCAAGAAAGTTGATGAGTGTTTTGATTGATTGCTCATGCGGAGCTGCATTTCTTTAGCTTTCAAATCATTACCAGAAATTTGGGAAGCATTGCTTGTAAACTTCAATTTGTGTAACCTTATCTGATTATGAAATGAGTTTGAAGCCCACAAGTTTTTAGATACATGGAACTTAGTTGATGTGTGCAAGGGACTTTCAGTTTATCCAAATTAAATAATTGAATCGGTTGGAATGTCTTCACATGCTTATTTTACGTGCATCGAAGGGAAATGAAGAGCTATTCAATCATGGAAATCAAATAACAAAACAGTGAATATGAGTTCATTGATTTCAAATACGATATTGAAATGGAAAACGATAGTCTCTTGCCTCTCAGATTGGCAAAAGAAAAATGGAAACCACACCTAACAACCACTATTTACATTCATATTAACATCGATATTACCTTTCAACGTGTGTACTTAGCTTTTGAACCTCTTTCATTGCATTTTTCCTGTTTTGATAATGTCCTATGCTTCTTGTGAAGTTTCATAATCCTTTATAAATAAGATGACATCGACAACTTTGTGTCTTACAGGGAAAAAGAACTAGCTGCTGTTAAGATTAATGCTGCTGATGTTGATATAATTGCAAACGAACTAGAGGTTGGTTTCCTCTTACATCTACACGCGCTGTTTCTGTTGCTTTATTATAAATTTCATATGTCGTTACGATTGTGGAATAGGTGGACAAGAAGGTTGCTGAAAAGACTTTGAGAGAGCATAAAGGTGATGCTGTAGCTGCAATAAGGCATTTGCTCAACTAGTACAACAACTACAATGCCTCAGTCCCAAACAAATTGGGGTCGGCTATATGAATATTACCAGGGATTTTTTCTGTTGATTCTGAAATGTACTAGCGAAGTGACTACTAAATGTTCATGCTATACATGTAACTTTTATCTGTTGATGCTGTTTTTCAATTATATTGGTCATTGCTAATATTGGAGTGAAAAATTAGATGTGATTGATGAGCAAGTTTTGGATTACGAAATGATTTATGCATTACTAATACGTACATAAACTTGTCTTCAAACCAAATGACCCATAAGTGATTTCTATCCATCTTCATTAGCCAAAGTTGGTCTGGCTGAGTAACTGAATGTATACATTGATAAAAGATAGCAGGTATCTCGTGGAATAGTCGAAATATTTTCTTAGTGGATGAGACTCAACCCCCCAGTTAAACTTCAATTGAAACTTCAAATTCAAAATTGCATACAAAGGAGCAGCAACAGTACAAGAAGAAAATCAATGACTTGAAACATACCACCTGGGATGCATATTTCTCATTCAATATACAAATATTTGAATGTGGTAACCTTATAAAACCCACAATGATTTGAAGATGAATTCACTTCATAAAAGATAACAAACCAATGCAAACTGTGAATTCATCGAACAAGAATCATATCAACACTCACGTAGGGCAGTAAATGACTATTACCAACTTGACTCGAATAAAGGGAGCTTCGTTTTCTTCATCAGATTTCTTTGTAATGAATTAACTGCAAGCCTAACATTTAGCCTCTGAACGTAGGATCCGACAACACAAGCTGTTTGTGAGCTCTGACCGACCAACTTTCATGCGACAGCCATAAAATCTTGAACAGTTAGCAATCATCAGATGAAACTCAGCCACATACGTCCACTAGTTGTGTTTACTGTTCCTTCTGGCTGCTATCTCCTGCAGTGCTACGTGCTGCCTGTGCCTGAATAACGTACTGTCTCTGCAGATCCTTAAGTTTTTCCATCAACTCTTGGAATGAAGGACGAGATTGTGGCTCACTGAGTTGGACAAAACATAAAAAAGTTGCATATCAGCTCATTTCAGAATAATGACGAGTGGGCCTCAATCCTACGCAAGTTGGAGTCATGTCGCTCCATTTATAGCTCGGTTCAAAGATGTGTAAAACTAATGTGATTCAAAGCAAAATGGTTGTCAGGGCAGATGCTTTGCAATTGCAGTCATAATGCTCGGGAGGCGGGACAATGGAATCAAAGTTAGCCGATGATACTTTACAAGTCACTTGTCAAAAAGATGCACTGAACTCCAACATCCTTTTCCTAAAAAGGCTTCACTCTTAAAGATATTATTATGTCCAGGTTATATATTGTCCATTAACTTCTACTTTAATTTCTCTCAGATTTATCAAGGAAGATATGGAATATGTTTCGATGTCATTTCAGTCTGGTTTGCTAAAGAGGAGTCCATCATAGCGTTAGAACAAATTTGAATTCAAAGGCAATAGGGCCTTGGAAGTTCCAAATAATAATAAGAAAAACTGATCATGTTTTTAACATGACGATATCTTCCTCTTAAGGCTATTTGCTTCAACAAAACAAATTATGATGGCAAAAGGAATTAAGATGCAAACCTGAGCCAACAACTCTCAATAATAGACGCCAATTGTGGATGAACATCCTTTGGGATATCTAGCCGCTGATTCATGAATCCTACAGCTCCAATCACCTGCAATCAACTCCAAGAAGTTGTTCTTTTTATACCATTATATGATGAAAAATAATCCACTATTATCTTTTACTTTTGAGTTGATGGTCAAAAACACACCTGAAGTTCAGGTAAGAAACTCGAAAAATGTGATACTTCAAGTGTGTTTGACCATTATCTCTTTACTTTTCTTATATGTGAGGACTGAGGAATGTCGGAGGGGGAGGGGGGGGGGGGTGCTCTTCACCAACTTGAGCCAGAGATTTTAGTTATAGATGAAAATACCTGCATTGTGTTGAGGTTATCCCAAGGGATTTTCTCCGTGGCGAGTTCCCATAGTATCACTCCAAAACTGTATACATCAGACCTAAAGGCACATTCAAAGAAGGATTAATATCTTTAAAATATTTAGAAATATGCATAAAGTGCATATATCTCATAGTTGGCATACTTCTCATCTGAAGGTTCATTGCGAAGAACTTCTGGAGCCATCCATTGAGGCTGCATGAGAATTAATGTAAAAAGTCAGATATTCACATGACGTTCCAACACCATAGGTGAAGTAAAATAACTCATACTGATAGAGTAAAGAGAGACAGATCCTGAGTTCAAGCTGAATACCGTTCCTTTACCCGTCCTTGTTGCTAGATATGTTTCATGTTTAAGACGTGACAGACCAAAGTCCCCAACCTGGCAATATTCGCATGGTGAGAATTCTTCTCAGCATATTAAAAGCTCTTTCGTAATAGACGATTAGACATTCATAAGACTGATAATACAAAGAAGAAATGACAGTCAAATGAACTGAAGCCAAACCTTCACAGTCCAGTTCTTGTCCACAAGAAGATTTGAAGACTTCAAGTCGCGATGAACTATAGGAGGGGTAAGATGATGAAGATAATTCATGCCACGAGCCTGAAAGAAGCAGCAAAATGAAACATGATACCTAGCTTAAAAGAGCAACCTTGATAGTTCCAAATATCTCAGATAAAAGTTATTATATAACTAATAGAAAGAATTGATGATCCAGTAAAAATAATGGATGTTATTCTTGGTAATAGTTAATATAACAGGTAAACAGATCTCCTAAGAACTTACTACGTCTAAAGCCATGTGGATTCGTCGTCTCCATTCTAATTTGGATGCATTCCTCTGTAATAGCCTGAACAAACTTCCCCTGCAATAATGGAAAAGGTGAAATGGTTTATCAGTCACACACGAAAAATACTGATACAGTCACAAGGAATAGGTGCAAAACAAATTGAACAGGTTATTCAGCATGAAGAAGGAAAAGGATTTACCGTGGCAGGAATTCCGTGACGATGCAGAGGCGTTGCGGTGAAGTAACAGCACCCATGAATAGAAGAATATTTGGATGTCGAAGTCTTTTCATAAGGGAGATCTTCAAAAAAAAAAAAAAGTAAAGCACAAGGCCTGTCAGAGATGCTTCTGGCCCTAGCATAATGTTAGTAACCATAGTTGAATTAGAAAGCAAAAAAAGCATTAAGCTCAAGTCTCCATGTACTAATATCAAGCACAAACATTTTCCAAGACATACTATGGATGAGTCATTTCATTGTAGAACTATTTTCTTTGGAAATTGATCTCCTGTACAAAATCAGATAGTATTTGCCTATTTGTGAGTAACCGGAGGGACTCCAAGCAGAAGTTGATCAAATTAACAGAATACAAAAGATAGCTTCAGAACCAAGGATGTCTGAATTATGATTTTCCAGAGAACCAAGACTCAAGCAAGAAAAGAATTCCAAGACAGAAAGTTCTCGATCCTTGTTCCTTGTTTAAGTGCATAGGACTTCAAAAGTGATGCGGCGCATAAAGGCAGGGGTGAAGGACGTTGATTCAGTATTAGCATTTTTATAAATTTTACCACTCATTAATGTAGAAAGTCAGATAGACACATGAAGTGAATCCTATTGTGATAGTTTCTAACAAACAGAAAATGGTAGTATTTTGTTTTAGACACATTTAATTCTCATCATTTGCAGATTACTCTTCACATTGGTCCTTTAACTGGGATTTCTTACATTAGAAAGTTCATTTTTTGAGAAAAGTCGCAGTGTAGAAGAGCATTCATTGCTGGTGAATTTCGACCTTGGTTCACAGACCTCATTAAAGGCTACAGCAATATTGTGGCAATTTTTATGAAAAACGAGGAAAGACCGGCATTATGACTGTCATACAGTTTAGAGTCCTTTAGAAAAAATAGCATTCAATTAGGAAAAGAAAAAGATAAAGCATTTCATGACAGATTTATGACAAACAGACCGACCTCTTGTTTGAAGGAATATATCACTTCATCAGAATATTCTTGCTTGGTGAACACTTTAACAGCGACATCCTGCACGGCAAAGACACCATTATGTACAAAGGAGAAACCAGCTCAAGTAGATCTAAATTTCAAGTGTTGATTACAAACAGTGTTGAGGAACCTCAAGTAATATACAACACCAATACTGGCTTAGAGAAATTTTCGACTTTGATATCATCCATATGATTATGATAGGGCCAAGAAGCCAGTTTTGTTTACTGTGTTACAGTCTATAAGCATAAGCTCCCGGAGTAAATGATAACTCACAAATGCTTGATGATACTTGACGAATTAATACTTCAGAACATTCTGTCTCCAGGAAGTTTAATGAACAGAAGAGGCAAAGAACTTACTGATCCATACCACAGCCCATGATAAACAGTTCCACAAGATCCTAGAGAAACACAGATAAAAGAAAAAGTGAGAAATGAAAAAGTAAAAGTAAAGGTGATAACAACTGTCAATACATAAGATTATCATAGCTATAAAGCTGGTACGGATAATTCGTTGCAGAATTCATGTGTTAGCTTCAGAAAAGATATACAAAGGTTCAAGTGCAATTGACTACTAACTTCTGATTATAATACACAACATAAGCATATATAATGTCTGAAAAATAGAAAATGAAAGTAAACTACATCCTTTCCGGTTACCGAAAGATTCTATGATCAAGTTTGGAATAACTAACTAGACTTGTTTTTTATAATTTCACCTGTAAAAGATATTCCGCGTACCTTCTCCAATCTGTTCTCCGATAGTCAAGTCCTCCCACAAGATTTCGTAATCCAGGCAATCAGTATCCATGTCCACCTTATTAACAGCACTACTGCTGGTGCTTCCATAGCTACTAACACTGCTTGTGCTGTTAATATTAAATGAAGACCAGGATCCTGGAGCTTCATTAGTGGTTGTACGGTATGTTTCAGTAACCTGATTTTCTGGTTTAACTGTATTAGAACTGTTGATGTAATTTAACTCATTGTCTTGGTCATTGTTTAACCAAGGCCACACAGATCGTGTAGTTCTTGACTCTGACGCTTCTCGCTCATTGCCTTTCCATGGCCATGATAAGCTATTCTTCGCCATCCACGCCTCTGCCTTCGAGGTGATAATCTTAGAAATGCCTTGTTTTCCCTCACTCTCATCCCCTGAATGCTCCACTTTTACAAGATTAGAGAATACTCCAAAAGGAGAAGGGTGAACATCTCCCCTAGGCGTACTCGCTCCACTTGAATTTGCATCCTCCCTGTGATCTGAGAGAGCAGCATCAGAAAATGCATGGTCAGAATAATGACTATCTCCACTTCCGCCTTCACGAAACATGCTGCTCTCTCCTGTCTTTATTTTTGACTTAACCTTATTGCTCACCTTTGAGGCCTATTATGACAGTAAGAAAACATAAAGAAGACAGTAAGAGAACATAAAGAAAGCAAAAGAAAACCAGCCAACTACCCAAACAAAGACAGTTACTAACAAAATTAGAAATTTTGGAGGCAATGGCAGCTTGCAGGGGCTGCTGGGGATCAAGTCCAAGTTTAGAAGAAGTAAGGGTTCTGGCTCTAAATCTTGTATCAGCTTCCAACTGCTTCACTCCCATAGACATAAGCCCTGATTCTTGGAAAGGCCTCATATCACTTGATATACAAATAACACCAAGCAAAGTACCATCATCATCATAAAAAGGGGTATTGGTAGCAACGACTAGGAATCTTTCCCCTTGCTTATTCTTAATTGGAAACTGTCCAGTCCAACTCTCACCCCTTATCACTCTCTGTACAATGTTATTAGCAGCATCATGATCCCGAGCATCTGTTAGGAGTTCAATGAGATCATTTCCAAGAGCTTCTGCAGCAGAATAACCATATAGTTTTTCAGCAGTTCGATTCCTGTGCAACAACGGCTCATATTACACTCCTATTATTGATAACTTTAACAAACACCAATTGAAGTCAAACTAAGGCCAAATAAAATGTTCTTACCTATCTGCACAAAGTTTTTAGGGGTCATTTGGTAGCTAGTAAAGAGGAAACCTATTCATGTATTAATTTCTGGATAAGTTATACTACGTTTGGTTTGCAATTTAGAAACTCGCATAACTAATGCATGTATAACTAATACGTGCATAATTGTTAACCAGCTACCAAATGACCTCTCAGTGTTCATCACTACAACCATGGACTAGCCAACTTAAAAATAAACTCAGACTCACAAGCTCAATCTCTATCACACAAGTCCTAACGAACAAAATGAAAAACGAAAATGCAAAAAGAGGGGATGTACATTTCAATTACTCACCAATAAATTATTTGACCATTGAGATCAAGTATATGCACTGCTTGACCCATTGATTGTAATATATTCAAATACTGTCTATCAGTAAATTTCACTGCAGCAGGACCTCCTCCACCAATACTACTACCATCTCCCTCACCCTTACTACTACTCTCTCTTTGCAATGGCGACGAATGCCGGAAGGAAATTGACCCCCTTTTCCACACAGCAGCAGAACCACCATCAAATCCACCACCAGCTCGAATACGAGGCGGTCTCTGTGGTGATATAGAATGTGCCCTTTGTCTTTGTGTTCTATTATCATCACACATCATAAGCTTAGACATCTCAAGTTTCATTTGAGCATGTCCTGCTTCCAATTCTTGAATCTTCTTAAGCAGCTCCTCAGCTGGTGGTGTTGGTCCTTGTGCTGCTGATGCTGATGCTGCTTTTGTACTATCCATTTCAATTTCAAGATTGATCAAAACCCCTCTTCACCAGTTTGACTTTGGGGGGGGGGGGGGGGG
>JAJOOH010030790.1:0-13124 GCA_029582605.1 Solanum gracilifrons | reverse complement strand
GATAGGAATGGTTTTAAAACTACAAATTCTTATCACCAAGGACAAAATTGTAGCTGGCAAAATACAATTTTTGAAGAGACAATCAAACAGAATAGCAGTAGTAATATTTTTGAACCTTCCTTACCTTGTGTAATATTTCTTTTTTGTTTCAAGGTAAACAAACAATAGCTCACAACTAAATTAACTAGCAGAATACAAAGGTAAAATACTACCCAACAACCAAGTAATTGATTTTTTTTTTTTTCCCTTTCTATTCTTCTACAAGTAAAATAAAATAAAAAATTAATGAACCTGTGAATTTATAGAACAAGAAGTTAATCTATGAATTGAAGAATCAAAAATGTCTGTGGTGATGATGTTGATGTCTATGTTCATCCCATCCAAAGCACTGCAAAACAGGGAAAGAGACCACAAAGAGTCCCCTCTTTAAAACAGAGAATGTAGAAGACACTACAATACAAGGGCAGCAACAATATGCCACAACTTTAGACCTATCTTTTTTCCCTTTATGACCCATCTTCATCTTCTTCTTCTTTCACCTCAATTTTACAAAATTAACACGGCGTCTTTAGAGTATACCAAATCAATATAGCTATCTTTCTTCTGACACAACTACGCAATTAGATCTTTTGATGAAAAATAATGGAGTAATTCAGATATGAACCTTGACTTTCAGAGGATATTGGTTGGAAAGCGAATTTCTGTATCAATTGATTGGATTGAAAAAAAGTTATAAAGCGTGTGGATTTCCTCTTGGTCATGGCTGTCACAATTGTAATTAGTTGGCAAGTAGCTTGCAATATACTCTCCGTCCTTATTTACTTATCAAATTTGTAGCAAGTAAATATATTTGAAATTATTTTTTTTAAGGAAAAAAGAACAAATATATCCCGAACTATTGTAAATGGTATGCAGATACATCTGTCATACTTTTAGGACATTTGTGCCCCTGTCATCCAAAAACTAGAGCATGTATGTTCTTCATTCTAATAGAAGACTAAATAGAGACGCATGTCGCAATCTTATCCGTCGATCCAATATTTAATAAATGTCGGGTTGATGGATATGATTATGAAACGTGTATGTCCGCTAGTATTAAGGGTATATATGCTCTAGTTTTTTGGACGACAGGAATATTAATCTCCCAAAAATATGACGGAATGTATCTGTATACCATTTATGATAATTTGAGATATATTTATCCTTTTATTTGACAAGTAAAAAAAGACGGGAGGAGTATGCCATTGGCTTTTTACTACCGTTAGGCGTAACTATAGGTCTAATCCAATTGGACCAAAAATCAGACGTGGCGTTAGGTAGGTGGCCTACTTGATATTGACAATTATATATAAAAAGATTCTTATTCTTTTCTCAAATGCTAGGGAACAATGATTATACTTGTTTCTTTAGTACTCCCTCCGTTTAAAAAGAAAAGAGAGAACAATTTTTAATTTTGTGATTCTTAATTAAAGTTTTGTCAAATATATCAAAATATTCTTTAATTTTGTGGCTCTAAACATGTCACGTGAAAATTAAAGTTAAAGTATTGCCAAAAAAAGAAAAAGGTTATTTTTTTTTAAACAAACTAAAAAAGAAATTAGGTCTTTTTTTTAAAACGGAAGGAGTACTAAATAGCGTTGTAACTGCTTCTAATAGATGTGGAGGCAACTCCAAAATTTTAAGGTAAGATTGGAATGCTACTTGTTCTTAATTTAAATTTATTTAAGGCCTTTATAAAATAATAAATATAAATAGATGCAGTTGTACTAAATTTAGTGTGTTTGAGAAGAGATTAAAGTGCCACTTGTTTATGGTATTTAAGTTATTCTCCGGCAGAGCTCGAAATTTTGTTAAGGGATGTCAAAGTAGTTTTTTAAAAAATAAACACAATAAGAAAGTCGATATATCTACCGTTAAAGTTGGGGATTTAAATGAGAAATTATCAACTATTTATACTACTTAATTTATATATATAAAAGAATAAAGATGAACTAGGATTATGTTTCTTAGATATCAAAATTCAAATAAATAATTTACTGTCAACTCATTAAAGTATGTTCATTGTGCAAAACTGACGAATCTATTAGTCTTCAAAAGCCTCTCGTTCCAATTAAGAGAGTATCACTCTAATTCCGTGTCGGCACTTGAGTGTCAAATTACTTTGTTCATTCATCACATGCCTCATATTAGCTATCTTATCTCTATCTAAAGCTATTAAATGGAGATTGGTAGCTCTATGTCCCTGTTAATATTTTTTTTCTTAGGGTGTGGTTTGGTGTGAAGGAAAATATTTTACATGGAAAATGTTTTCTTGGAAAACAAGTAGATTTTTGACTTGTTTTTTCATGTTTGGTTGGTGAGTAGAAAATATTTTCCGAAAAAGATTTTTTAGTATTTGATTTATGAATGAGAAATATTTTTGAGAAAATATCTTTTATTTTTACTAGAGAGTGGAAAATAATTTTTGAATTGGAATTGAAAATATTTTTTAAAAATAAACTTAAATTTTTTTTGAACATAAGTTTTAAATTGTAAAAAAAATTGAATTTTTCAACAAAAAAATGTAATTTGAAGTTGGACGAAAGTTTTGGAAAATGTTTTCCTTAATTTTTTGAAGGGAAGTCATTTTCCTTAAATTTGAGGAAAATGAGTTGATTTGGAAAATATTTTATCCAATCAAACATGAGAAAATTGGAAAACATTTTCCTTCATACCAAACACACCCTTATCTTAACTTCTTTTGTCAAGTAAGTTAGAATATGAGCAAATTCTTAATGTTTGCAACCATAAAAAAAAAAAGAGGTTACTTATCTCATCAACCACAATTTTTTCATTCTTCAGCAACCCAGCTCACATCCAAGACTGGACATTTAGAGTGTAGATAATTTAATGGGTCAATTTCAAATATATATAACAAAATAGCTAGTTTACAACAAATATAGTCATAATCTTTTTACATAAAAAATAGACCAAAAGCAAAAAAAAAACGCAAGACTTAGCCACGCTAGAACCGTGGTTAAATGGGAGACAAACCTGTGGGTAAGTTGCATTTTTTGTATCTCAATGTATTTCTCACATTAAAAAAAGGAAAACTTTAAAAAATGACTATATATAGTTTGGACTTAATTAGAGATCTATAGCTATAGTTTGCTAAATTATGAATTATAGCTACATGTTAGGAGGAGGTCATAAGCAAGCGAGATTAGAAGAGGGAGGAGGGAGGCGAGAAGGATCTAGGAGAGAGAGAGAGAGAGGAGAGAGGTTGAATGCATGTTGTATTCGTTGTATCAGGTTGTATCACGAATACAATTGATACAACTGATTTGTATAGAATGTATTTTTTAGGAGGAGAGAGGCGAGCGAGAAGAGAGGATGAATACATGCATGTTGTATTCGTTGTATCATGAATACAATTGATACATAACACAAATACAATTGATATAAAAATACAAATATAATTGTCTGAATACAATTGATTTGTATTATATAATGAATATAATTGTATTAACGAACACAATTTGTATCGAAGAATACAATTGAAAAAATACAAATTGTCATAATACAATTGATCCATATACAAAATACTAATGATATGAAATATAAATACATTTGATACATAATACAAAATACAATTGTCATATTTATGTGAAATGATTTTTGGCTGCAATTGTTTGGGTTGGAGAGAGAGAGAGTGTCACGACCCAGACCGTCGTGATTGGCACCCACACTAATCCTTCGGTGGGAGAACCATTACTACAACCCAAACTAACAAATTTTATGAAAACTAAGACATTTAAAGATACGGAAACAAGTTTAAATGACAATATAAATGAAGTTCCCATAAACTCTAAGAGTTTAACAAACAACCAATCAAACTAATGCGGAAGAACAACCCCTAGAACCTGAAAGTCATTGTACCAAAACTCTACGAACGACAAGTCTAAGGACAAGGGGTACAACCCCGAAACTAAACAAAACACCTTTAGCAAATAGCCTGAGCCCAAAGAGAGTGGACTTAAACAAGAAAGATCCATGGCAGCCTGAAAGAACTAGCTCACCCTTGAATCTGGTCACGCTCAATAGTCACCTAGCTGAGGTCTATCAATAACCACCTGAAGATGCCTTGTACTCAACAAAGAAAGAGCAAGTGCAGTATCAGTACACAACCACAGTGTACTGGTAGGATCACCCGGCTATCCCAATAAGTGAAACACATGCAAGTAACCACAATCATTATAAAACAGGCATATACCGAACATATACAATATTAGTCAACTATTACGAATAACAACGAATAGTTTCACAATTCTCACATATCACAGTTATATCAATGTAGAGCAACATACCGTCTTCCAATATCAATCATCATTAGATATGAACGAAATCATCACAAGTAGATACACAACACAATTCAATGGTCCTCTCACGGAAACCAATTCAATGGTCCTTTCATGGAACCCACACTCAAACTGTTAGTGTACCGGTTCGTGGTACCCAATCCAATGTTTATGTCGGAACGTGGCAACCGATCCCATAATTATGCCGAAATGTGGCAACCGATCCCATATTTATGTCGAAACATGGCAACCGATCTAAGTTAGTGTGTCGGAACGTAACACCCGATCCATTCAACAAACCACAATCACAATGTATATTCTCACAATCATACAACAAGAGGTGATCCATGCAACATTAGCATACATATATGTATAATAATGAGCAATTACAAATATATATATATCACACCAACATGAAAATCACAACCATCACCTACCTTGAATCCAAGCTTGAATCCCCTAAGACACTTGAATCTTCCCTGTTCGGATTCTTTGCGCTTGCTCTAGGTCTACAAATAATCAATAAACGCAAGGATCAACAATCAAATGTCTAATTATCCAGATTAGAACAAACTCAATAACCTTAGACCAAACCCAAGATCCTAATATCCAATTTAGGCTTTTTCCACCATTAGTTTCAGATCAAAACCCTTCCCTAACAATAATTACCTACGAATTTACATTCTATGGATTGAAATGGATTCGGGGAGGGAAAACCTTACTTTTAGCCTCAAGAATGGTGGAAAACTGTCAAGAAAATCTCTGGGGTCGTTCCTTAGCTCTCAACGTCGAAAAGTGCAGAATAAAACATTTTTAGGATTTTATTTCTGACTCAAGTCGCCTCTGTCCCACTACGGTGGAACCCATCCCGCTACAGCGGCAGCCATCCGGCTACAGCGGCATGCACGGAGACAGAATGCTGGAATTTAAATTCCGTACCCCCATTTCACAACACACCTTCAACCCTTGACATTCAAAGACCACCCGTTTACACTAAGATCATTTTCGGGAGTTCTACTCCCCCGAAATCCATTCCGTAAAGTGGTACGGATACCTTAATATCTTAGATGTCTATTCATGTAATCAAAATAATAATTAAATCAACCAGTTGTTGCCAGATTTTCCTAGACTTTACTGACTCCGATTTCGTCCAAATATGGACTAAGTTAGGAAATTCCAAGTTACTACCAAAAGTTTTCTAACCCCAATTCTTTCTCCATTGGCTTTTCCCTAACGACGGAATCAGGTCGTTACAATAAATACCAATTTACCCATCACTCGTCCCTGAGTGATCAACTAGGGATGACTAGCTAAAGTAAGGGTAGAGTAGTATCTGAAATATCGAATTACTGTGATACTTGTCTTGCATGTCCTTAGCTTCCGGACATCGTGATCAAGAATTTCAACCGATTCTTTCTCACATCGAAGGTCTTGTTTAACAACATTGAGTCTCACTTTATGATATAATCCTCGTCCCCAACCAACCAATTCAATACCTTTATATCCTCCCATACATGACTAAATGAAGTCATCACAATACTCGAGTGATAATTATTGTCTAACCACAAAGCTATTCCCAATAACCACCAAGCTGATCGTACACATGTTTCCAACATGTTATCAAGGACTTTGACACAAATATCAGGATGAATCATTTCTCACATAACCATGATAAAATCCTAAATCAAAACTCGCCACAATTAGAGGTGAACTTGAACCAACCAACACACAATCATAATACCCAACCAATCATAGTTCTTATCAACATCTCCATCTCACAACCCAATTTTTCATGAGCTTAAGTTATAAACATTTGATCTTTAAACATCAGATACTCATCGAGAGATATGTCCAAGCATACAAGCCCTCTAACCACACTATCGAATGCTGGATTTAACAATTGTAGATTACCTCTTAAGAATAATAGAATTGGACCCAATGATCCCCACATTCAACCACACACAATCAATACATGACCTCAATGACTAGATGAATGTTAAGATTGTCAGACAACCATAGATTACGCAAGGTAGCTCTTCTATGGATTCTCATAAGCAAGGTGATATACGTAAAACCACTGACATACTTTACAACTCCAAGACAATATCACATAAGTCATCTAAAATAACCACATCATCCCAAATCATCCCACTCAACCAAGAGAACGTCACAAGATTGGTACACCTGATCCACCACTAGGGATCCACCCACAAAGTTAAAACACATGTGGGCTTAGCTAATGAATAATACTCACAATCATCATGAACACTTCGACCATTTATCTTACTCTAAACCAACACTTTTAAATGAAACCCTTTCTTAGATACTTTAACAATCAAAAGTAATAAACTTTACGACTCAAACCAAGTGCAAATCCTTTCAAAGGTTCACTACCTGATACAATTAATCATTTCTCAGCTTACAAATTCGTACCTCGACAAATATATCACCATAAATGTAGACTTACAATGAAAACTCTGAATTGTAACTCAACTGTATAACACAATCCCTTTATCCATCAACATTATCTTATATCTTGAAGATTTTTATGAAATCATGGATCTCCGCTTATCATTGATCGCATCTCCATTGATCTTACTATATCTTTCGCTAACAATTCAATCATACTCATTACTAAACTCAAAAACAAAAACAAAGCACTTATCATCACGCTCAAGATAATGTCTGCACAATCCTTTCTCAAGTCCTTTTTCAATAGTTTTTAACCCATCTGATGGACCCATGACACTATTACCATAGCCACAGCTAAACAATGAAATCACACGTCTCTGAACCCAATTATCTACCCCTCTGAAGATACCTCTTTAGCCTTAAGAGTCCAATAAAATATTCTTGCTCTCGCCTCTCTCTAAAGGTTGTACTACATTCTACTATTTTTTCCTTCATTATAACTTTAGCTCTTTAACATTCTATTCGAGTGGTGTCCTACCAACACTTATAACTTTCCATACAACCACATTACTCACCAAATATTAGAAAACCACAATCTTAGGTACTCGAGTCGTAATTACTATACAAAATTCGTTTAACCAATAATCTTATTATATAGTTGCATCCCATCACAATCTATCACTACTCTTATTACCATTACGATCCGTCATCTTTGACTATCACTACGAAATCAACATTTTCATCAACACGACACCTCAAACTCAGGTATACTCATCAAATTCAAAGGACTAACCTAATTTATACGCATTTTTTTACTAAAATACTTCAATTTCCTTTACCCAAATATACTCATTGGGACCTTCCTTATCCATAAGCTTGTCATTCCGGTATCAATCCACTCATTTATGGCTTTAGATAAAATCACTAGTCCTCATACTACCCTCATTCTTCTTAACAAACAAGACATGAGCACCTCACGGGGAAGCACTAGGACGGATGAAACATTTATCAAGGCCCTTGGATTTGAGCTTTTAGCTTTCTCAATTTTGACACCACATGAATAGACTTTATAGAAGGAGACTCAATCTCAACATCCCAACCATGAGCCAAATAAGTCAAACAACCCTGCCCTACCAGTTTCCTTACCCGAATGGAGGATATGATCTTAGATAACTTAGGCTTGTACACCCCTTCCCACTCTAATCTTTCCCTATCGGGGATCTCTAAAGTTACCGAATTAGTATTACAATTAAGCCCGGTATAATAGGGGGATAACCAAGTCATGCATAAGATTATATCAAGTCAGTCATATCCAGCATAACCAAATCAACCCAAGTCTGAAAATCCATAAACACATCAGGATAACACGATATACATAGGTGACTATGATTGACTCTTCAACTGGGGTAGAAACATAGATAGGGGGATCAAGTATATCACAAATCATATCAAATTTAGAGGCAAATTACACGGACACATAAAAATAAGTAGAATCGAGACCAAACAACACATTAGCCATCCGGTCACAAACAATAATAGTTCTTATGATCACTGCATCATACCCTCAGCCTCGGTCTTGCCCGGAAAGGCATAAAGCTGAGCCATGTCATCTTGACAAGCAACCTCCTTGCTTGGCTGCACTACTGCTCTACCTGCATTATCATTTCCCTAGCCTCCATGGCCTTGCCAATTTCCTCCTCATATTCCCAGGTTCTCTACAATTGTAACACACTTAATAACTTAGCCAAGTAAACCTCGCTATTATTGGAGCAGTCGTATCCTGACCTCTTCTTGATATACAAACAATCAATGAAATCATAGTATAACTTCTAACCTCAATTGACATAACTTAATTTCATCATTCGCTAAACAACCCATACATGTTATGACAACAATACTAAATGTATTTTCCAAAGTAATGGTGTTCATTATCTAACCGCCCCTTACAAAAAATTCTTGAATGTTGTCACGTATAAACTTGAATCTGCAAATCTAATCTTAATCCCTTCACAAGCGACGATAGTGGTTAGCGAGCCCCATAAAACTCTTAATTTCAGTCACAGAACTAAGTTGGACCCAATTCCTGACTGCTTCAATTTTTTGTGCTGTTTTTTACAACATTCGATTTATTACAAGGTTTATAGTCTATCCTCGATTGTTGAACACTGATTGGATTGTAGGGGTTAGTTTGGATTCGATTCGGGTTCTATAAGGAGACCTGGGAAAAATAGAGGAGACAGGGCTGAGGTTCTATCTAGCCCTGTCCCGCTCTGGCCGGAAATTTCTGCTCTGGAGGAAAAATTCCGCCCCAGCGGCTCAGACGGAAACACTACCCAAGCAATTAATTTTTCTGGGGTTTTTCTCTTTTCCAAATCCTCCCAACAGTTTTCAGCTTCACTGAGCAATTTAGGATAATCCTCTGAACTAGGATAATCATTGTCTACCCCGAGTCAATCCAACGATACACAATCCAACTCATTCTTATTAATTAAACACCATAATCCACACATCCCTAGGATACACCCAGACACTCACACGGTTATTACTCAAGCGCAAGACACGTCCAGATCTTTCTTACGAATCACCTCATACATTATCTAAACCCTTGCATCGAACTTAGTCGTAACCTTCTTTTCACAACAAGTTTCACGAAACTCAGTAATTACAACTTGCATCATTTCAATCAATTCAGCCAGCATTTGTACATATAAAAAATCAGACCCACACTTATTGTGCACATACTCTTATCATCACGTCCAAGCAAATACAACTTCCACATTCACAATTAATTCAGGCAACAAGGAACACGCATTCGCAGTTTTCAAGTTACAACTCACAAACAAGATCGATTTCTAAATTAGTTTGTTCCATAGATTACCATTACCGGTCTCCCGGTACAAGAACAAAATGTAAACTACTGGACAAAAGATCATTTATCTGAGGCAATGGATACTTGTTACGAATGGTGACCATATTCAACTGTCGGTCGTCTAGACACATCCTCTCTTGCTACAGATAGTGTTACCACTGTTCTTGTCCTAGTTCGGACCATAGAGTGAAGGAGAAAAAATATAAATTTGTATCACCCAGATAACAATTGGATTCAAGTCATAGCACGAAGGAGTAGAAAGAAGTAAATTTTTCCTAAAGTTATATAGCCTCTCGAAGAAAAGTACGGACGTCTTCATACCCTTCCACAATACTCTACGAGACTCATTTTGGTACAATGGATCAACGAACCTAGGGCTCTGATACCAACTTTGCCACGACCCAGACCGTTGTGATTGGCACCCACACTAACCCCCGGTAGAAGAACCATTACTACAACCCAAACTAACAAATTTTTTGAAAACTAAGGCATTTAAAGATACGAAAGTAGGTTTAAATGACAATAAAAATGGAGTCTCCATAAACTCCAAGGTTTTAACAAACAACCAACCAAACTAATGCGGAAGAACGACCCCTAAAACCTAAAAGTCATTGTACCAAAACTCTACGAACAACAAGTCTAAAAACAAGGGGTACAACCCCAAAACTGAACAAACACCTTTAACAAATAGTCTAAGTCCGAAGATAGTGAACTTAAACAAGAAAGATCCATGGCAGCCTGAAAGAACTGGCTCACACTTGAATCTGGTCACGTTCAATAGTCACCTAGCTGAGGTCTATCAATAGCTACCTAAAGATGACATGTACTCAACAAAGAAAGAGCAAGTGCAGTATCAGTACACAACCACAGTGTACTGGTAGGATCACTGCTATCCCAATAAGTGAAACACATGCAAGTAACCACAATCATTATAAAATAGGCATATACCGAACATATACAATAATAGTCAACTATTACGAACAATGAATAGTTTCACGATTCTCACATATCACAGTTATATCAATTTAGAGCAACATACCGTCTTTCAATATCAATCATCATTAGATATGAACGAAATCATCACAAGTAGATACACAACACAATTCAATGGTCCTCTCACAGAACCCAATTCAATGGTCCTCTCACGGAACCCACACCTAAACTGTTAGTGTACCGGTTCGTAGTACCCGATCCAATGTTTTTGCCAGAACGTTGCAATCGATCTCATAATTATGCCGGAACGTGGAAAACGATCCCATATTTATGTCGAAACGTGGCAACCGATCCAAGTTAGTGTATCGGAACGTAACACCTGATCCATTCAGCAAACTACAATCACAATCACAATGTATATTCTCACAATCATACAACAAGAGGTGATTCATGGCGTATAATTATTCAATTATCCTCATTTACAATTAGGGTGATCAATAATACAACATTCGCATACATACATGCATTATAATGAGCAATTACCAACATATATGACACCAACATGAAATCACAACCATCACCTACCTCGAATCCAAGCTTGAATCCCCTAAGGCACTTGAATCTTCCCTTTTCCGGATTCTTTCCGCTTGTTCTAGGTCTACAAACAATTAATATACCCAAGCATCAACAATCAAAGGTCTAATTATCTGGATTATAACAAACCCAATAACCCTAGACCAAACCCAAGATCCTAATACCCAATTTAGGGCTTTTTCCACTATTAGTTTCAGATCAAAACCCTTTCCCAACAATAATTACCTCCGAATTTATATTCTACGGATCAAAAAATGTATTCGGGGAGGAAAAACCTTACCTTTAGCCTCAAGAATGGTGGAAAACTGTCAAGAAAACCCTTGGGTCGTTCCTTAGCTCTTAAAGTCGAAAAGTGCAGAATAAAACATTTTTGGGGTTTTATTTCCGATTTAAGTCGCGTCTGTCTCGCTACAACGACATCCATCCCGCTATGACGGCATGCACGGAGGTAAAATGCTAGAATTTGAATTCCATGCCCCCATTTCGCAACACACCTTCAACCCTTGACATTCAAAAACCACTCGTTCACGCTAAGATTATTTTCGGGATTTCTACTTGCCCGAATTCCATTCCGTAAAGTCGTACGGGTTCCTTAACGTCTTAGCTATCTATTCATGTAATCAAAATCATAATTAAATCACCCAGTTGTTACCAGATTTCTCTAGACTTTACTGACTTTGATTTTGTCCAAATCTGGACTAGGTTAGGAAATTTCAAGTTACTACCAAAAGTTTTATGACCACCCCAATTTTTTCTCCATTGGATTTTCTGTAATGACGAAATCAGGTCATTAAAAAGAGAGAGAGATTTGCTATAAAACCCTACATATAGCTATAAATTGTAATATTTTAAACTATAGTGATCGTAAATATATATCACATGTTTACCTTATGTGTAATTTTTCCTTTAAAAAATAAACAACATAATAGAGCAAATTTTATTACTCTTCCATACATGTGACAAAAACAATTTCAACAACAATAATTATTCTACACGTAATGTATCAATATTGTAAAAATAGCAATGTAATATATTGGTCTATATAGTGTATAATCGAGTATATATAATGTATATCGAGAAAATGGTCTAAAACACCCCCAACCTATACCCGAAATCTCAACTACACACTCCAACTTTACGGGTGTCCTATTACCCCCTAAACTTCATATTTCTCTATTTTCTACACACTTAAACGCTGACCTCAACACATAAACCAAACAAATAGTCCACGTGATTGCACGCGCCGGGTCCCCCACCTCTTCAACTCCCAATTTTTGGTTTTTCCCCATTTTCCTCCTAAAACGTAAATGACCCAAAAAATATCCTTTTTCCTTTTTATCTCCTTCACCATTTGCTGTGTATTTTGAACTTGATGATCGAAGGATTTTGAATTTCTGTTGACGATCGAAGGATTTTGCTGTGTATTTTTATCTTGATTTCGTAGTTATCAACTAATTTTAGGTCTGATTCATCCAAACAAAGCTTATTCAAGTTTTCATTTGCCATTTTTGATGAATTTTGAGAAAATTCAAAATTCAAATTAGAAACCTAAATAAGAAATCAGAGCAGATTACAAATCCTAAATTCAAGATTTGAAGTAGGAATGGACATAAATAACTAAACCCTACTTATTTTTGAGATAAAATCGTGAATTTTTTCTAAAAGGAACAAGGGTTAATGGTGGGGAAGAAGAAACAATGGTTTATTGAAGGATGAGGAAGATGATTGTTGGAGAAAGATGAAATTTTCGTCAAAATTCACCTTCTAACGCGCCTAAAGGAGGTGAGAACACCTCCTATGATAGGTTAGCGTTTAAGTGTGTAGAAAATAGAGAAATATGAAGTTCAGGGGGGGTAATAGGACACCCGTAAAGTTGGAGTGTGTAGTTGAGATTTCAGGTATAAGTTGGGGGGGGGGGGGTTAGATCATTTTCTCATGTATATCTATGTATAAAAATATACATATATCCATATGCATTG
>JAJOOH010030789.1:0-18244 GCA_029582605.1 Solanum gracilifrons | reverse complement strand
CCCCCCCCCCCCCCCCCCCCCCCCCCCCCCCCCCCCCCCCCCCCCCCCCCCCCCCCCCCCCCCCCCCCCCCCCCCCCCCCCCCAGTTGATAATCTTGTGTTAATATTTGTCTCGCTCCAAATTCATTAGATTTTCTATAAGTGCCACAATTTTCTGTTAAGTTTAATTATTTAATCAACTTGTAAATATGTTTTTTACACTTGATTTTTTTGTAGAATAAGGGGAAATCTGTTCTTTTATAATTGGTAGTATGACAGAAAATCGCAGGAGAAGATTAATTAAATTCATCAAAAATAATTTTTCGATGATGTAGATATTTGAATTATATAAATCTATCTATCACTTTAAAATATATTATTTGTATGGAGGAGGCGAAACAAAATTAGGGTAACAAAGAGGGAAGAGAAAGAGCAAGATAGGAAGGGATATGATTATCATTATTATTTACCTTGAGACAACTTTTTATTTTATTTATTATATGTAGACAAAAAAGTGGGGTTGTTTGATTTTTATTAAAAAATCATTTTCCTTTATTATTTCCTTCTATTTTTTAATCTGATAAGGACCAAAACTACCTGAGTGCTTTTCAAAATGGAGCAAAAATATCCTTCGTTTGTTGTTTGGCTCAAAACTATCCCTCACATTATGTTTTAGCTCACAAATACCCCTCACTTGAAAGGAGTGCCACCAAGTACACTAGATAAAAAAATTACCACATGGATGTCCACATCAACATCGACCATAAAAAATTATCCAACTTAATGCCCATTGACCCGCCTCGTTTAAAATCTGCCCTGTGTAAATTCTTAATTTTCTTGGATTTCACTCTGTGCTATGAATGTAGTTTTGGGTGAGAAAATTGTATATGTGAGTTGTGCTCATGAAATTTTTTGGGATGTGTGAATTTGTTTGATATTGTAATCTTACATGTATGGAGAAAAGTGGAACCAAAGGTGGGTGTATTGTTGGTCTTAGGACTGGTAGAACAAGGAATATGGTCTTATTTTTACTCGTTAATTTGAGGTGGATTTTAAACGGGACGGGATAATGGGTATTAAATTGCGTGATTTTCCATGGTGGATGTTGATGTGAACTAGTCGCGTTACAATTTTTTTATGTGGCGTGCTTTGTGGCATTAGTTAAATTTAGGGGTATTTGTGAGCACAAAAAAACAAACGGAGGGGTAGTTTTAAGCCAAACACAAACGAAGAATATTTTTATTCGATTTCATATAGTTAAGAGGTACTTTTGACCTTTTTTATTTTTTCAATAAAAGTTTCCCTTTTAATTTAAAGGAGTGTGTTTTTCCCTTTGTAAATCAACAGAAAAAACATTCATCTACTAAGAAAGTTTGACAATATACACCTATTATTTTATCCTTTTGATAGAGCGTCAATCTTAAATTTTAAAATATTTTAATTTCCCCCCCTTAATTTCAAAGGAATAAATTTTAAATCTACTTTAATGAATATTGGTTAATTATTATGTTTATTTTTGGTCAACTTTAATGATCAATCAATTTATTCCTCTATTTCAATTCGCTTAAACAATAGGCAATTTTCATAATATTAAAAAAAAAATATATGTAAATGTTACAAAATAAGTTTCAAAATAGAAAGATAATGATGATAGCACTTTTTCTTATCGTAATATTATTTTTCTTCTCCTACTCAACATAGATAGATCCAATTATTTATCCAAAATAATATTGTAAATAGTTTTATTAAGTAAACATGTCTAAGATTGACCTCTAGTACAATATAAGTTGATTAACATGTTCAACTGCATAACCTAAAGAGTGCAATATAACTTGAACGTTATGATGAAATTTGTATATGAGAAATAAACAAATCCTCGTGGTAATTTATGTATGTGTATATATATATATATATGTAATTTTCTTTCTGACTTTTAAGATGCATTGATGCAGTTACTACGGTTCATACATCTTTAGAAGCAATGGCAATGCCCTCCAAAGGAAAGAAAAAAATTGATGTGATTATAATCAGTGTTCATTCACTGAATCTGGATGCTTTTAAACTCTTGGCTCAAGTTGTTACCTTGAATATAGTTTCACTATGTAAGTATTTATTATATTCTTCCACTTATGACATTTACTGTGAGAGAAATCGTTACGTTTATAAATACACTATAAAAATCGGCAGCAAAATTTTCTTTTAATATGTAATTAAATTCTTTAGAGCTAAAATAATTTGGTAAAATTCACTGTTAAATATGAGTAGCAATGAATTTTTTGTTGTTTAGTGACATTATTATTTGTTGTTAATGCCTATTTTATTCAGTAAATGATAAGTTATTATTTTGTAACATAACTTTTATAGTAAATATGCTTGAAATTAACTATGCACATAGTGTTTAATACAATTAAATTTTATTTGTCAACTTCTTGAAATAATTATGTAGTTGTATATGATGAATTCAATAAACTCTTAACAAAGAAGGCTTTAAAAGAAGGAGCATGCCTTTTTCTACAAAGGCCACTAAATGAGGAAATTCTGAAATACATGTGGCAATTTGTATTGAGGAGAAAAATAGAAAGAAAGAAAGCGAGAAAAAGATCAGAAGATTGAGATAATATGATTGCTAATGATGTTGATACAAATAATATTGATGGAGATAATGAAGAATTATCTAAAGAAACAAATGATGTGCCTAATCCTTAGGAATATAGAAATCATACTAATTAAGTTGAAGACAATATCGTACCGAATGGAAAATACAAGCGGAGGAGTTGATACAAAATCTTGGACCCTGGGTGCTAACCTACCCAATTCATATGATAGCGAGTTTGATCATGATTAGGTTAGTGCTTCAATCTGGTTTGATATTATATATATTTTTTGTTTGATTGTTGGTATTACCTAAAATCAATATATATTTAAAGCAATTTTTTAGATTTGATATCCCTATAGAATGTGGGATTAAATTCCATTTTGTTGGTGTGTCGTTGGGATTGGAATCTCTTATACCTTTTTATTGAGTTAAATGACTCCTTGGCAAATTGAATATGTTTTGATGAAATTTTTTCAGTATTATGAAGTTAAGAATTGTGGAAGAAATCAACTTTGGCCTAAAAGTGAAAGAAATTATTTTCTACTTTTTTCTTTGAAAAAAAAACATTTTATATTTTGATCATTTAACACCGAATTATTTTTTAAGAAATGTCAAACATGTATTATCTTATAGTTTACACTAAATCTACCTATGCAGGTGGTAGCGACTCAGAGTATTATGTTTCCAAGAACAACAAATTGTTTTGATGATTTGTCAACATGAGGAGTCAATGTTATTGAGACTATAAGCGACAACTCTCATAAGGGCTCTTTGCTATTACAAATTGTTTTTTTGAGTGAAAATTGCACTTTTTTTGTGGAGACTATTTTGTTTCAAATGACTTGGGTTGTTGCAACTAATGGTATTTTATTTTTGTCTTTCCATTTGAAGATTATATGCTTTCATTATTTTCTTTATTTGGGATTAAATGTTATGTGTGAGATCAATTATTTATGGGATTAATCTCATCTCAATTTAGCATAATATTTTGGGTACATTAACATTAATGAAATACGTTTTTATTGCACTTAATTTGATTTGAGGTAATCTCTATTGAGATTTTCTTCAAATTTTAACTGATCAATCATTTACATCACAATGATCACATCAGAAATTAAGTAATACATTGAACATTTTTCGGTACTATTGATTGCTCACAACTTAAATTTTATTATTTCAATATGAAGATCAACATTTGGCCTTGCAAATCTCTATATGTATTGTTTATCTCACTCACATTCTAGTAATCTTGTTTATTGCTCTCACATTTCTCACTTGATGACTCAATTTTGTTTGCTTAATTGAGCATTCACTCCTCACTTGATCGTTTCTTATTTGAGGACAACAACTACTCAAATTAACCGTCTATATTTATAGGTGATGAGGGAAATATCTAGTCGGGGTATTATTAATATCTTCTAAAATGTATCTAACTTCATTTTTTCTAGAATTAAACCTCTAGTTTTTTTTAGACTTCTCACTCTAAAACTTTTATTCTTTATTCTTCTTTAAACTGACTAGAATTTCTTGCATATTATAGAATCTTTATTCTCGTGACGATTAACTCGATGAGGACATTTTAAATAAAAATTATTGTCAATGTAATTAGATGTAACATTGTCACGCCCCCAGCCTATACCTAGGACGTAACTGTCACTCGAGAATCATTGTTGGTTCCCAAGCTAACCCATGGTCTGGCTCAATATTCAGCGGAAAACTTACTCATAAATATAAGAACTCAAAAGTAACTCAACTCATAAGAAAACGATTTAACTAAAGTCTGAAGATGATTAACTTAGAACATTTAAAAATATTCAAATTGGCCACAAGAGGAAACTCAAGTCTTAAACATTAACAAAATGAAAATGGAAAAGACTCCTCAGCCACTATTGTCTAGGAAGCCTCAAATACTATTAGTGATATCGGGACAAGACCCCCGATCATCCGAACAAAACTGAAATAATAGAAATAAATAAGGGATCCTCCGGAAGCAACGAGGCTCACAGAACAATTATGGGACTGCAACTGGTATCAACGGGGTGCCTGTGGATGACCCTGATTTCTATTATTTGCATCATAAAAGATGCAGGTCAAATGCCATCAGTACATTGAATGTTCGAGCATGCAAGAAGGAAATCTAAACCGAACACACAATCTTGATCCAATAAAAAGGAAGAACATACTCACCTTATCTCAACTCAACTGAACTCAACTCAAGGCTACTCAACTCAGAATTGCTCACCTCAAATCAATATAAAAGCAACAATAAAGATGCATTATACAGAAAGCTTTTAAAAAAACAAATAATAACTCAATGTATTTAAAAACACAATAATATACTTTTACTCTTCTTTGGAAGATTCTCTAACTGACAACCATCACTATGAGTTATGTGATGATACAACATTTCGCCCATGTCGCAAGAATTGTATTATATCTTGTCGAAGTATCAAACATCCTCAACAAAGTGGATCCACTAAGCTATGCTTTAAAAGCAATAATGAATCGTCTAAAAAGTATGACCCTTTTTACCCACGTTGGCATACATGGATTATGAGGACTTTGAGTTGTCTAAACTCATCCCCATATCGGCGCTCAATACTACTCCCAATAATATAACTCATGCTCATATGTTTGAAAACATTTCCTCACCCTCCAACTTTGACATTATTACTCAAAAGGTTATGTTAAAAGATATTATACTCAAGAAACCCCACGAACTCATTTGGATATCAAGGTTTCCTACTCATTTTAAATGTAAAACATTTAATCTTAGGAATACTTCGTTCCCTTATATTCATTTTGAAAGTGCTCGTCTTAAAACAATTTTAAAAGTTTGCGAAAGACTTCTCCAAATGACTCAAACGAACAACCTCGAACTTTATTCTTAACTCTATATTGAATTTGAAATGTGAATTCAAGAATTATGATTTGGATATATAGAATATGTCAATGATTAATGGAGTTTAGATAGTTGATAACAAGAAACGAGCGAAGACAAATTTGGAGAGCATAGGCGCGATTTAGCTATATCTAGTTTGGCTCTTTCTAAATTTAATTCTCTTTAAGACCGAGGTATTACAATATCTCCCCTTTGGAAACATTCATCCTCGAATGAGATTTATCTAATTAGAACTAAGGGTGGCAACATCTAACACCGAGCTCAAACACCCAACATGCAATTTAACACAACACAAGATATCAATTTAAAGAGTGTTTTACAAAAAGTCATTACCTTGGTCTGGAATTTATTTAGAAGTAAATGTAATGTGGGTATCTCTTCTTCATATCCTCCTCGGCCTCCAAATAGCTTCCACAAAAAACTAATTTCTCCATAAGACCTTCACTGATGCTACATTCTTTGTCCTCAACTTGCGAACTTGATGATCAAGTATCTCAATTGGTATCTCCTCATAAGATAGGTTGTGCTTCATACCAATATTTTCAGTAGCTATAATACGTGAAGGATCGACCATACACTTCTTCAACACAGAAATTTGAAACAACGGATGGACCGCTGCTAACTCTGGTGGTAGTTCCAACTCGTACGTTATATTTCCACTCCTCTTGGTATCCTATAAGGACCAATATATCGGTGACTGAGTTTTCCCTTCTTAACAAATCTCATAACACCCTTTATGGGTGAAACTTTCAAGTAAACCCAATCATCCACCTCAAACTCCAAGTCTTTTCTCCTAACATCTATATAGGATTTCTGACGACTCTGCACCATTTTCAACCCTTCTTGAATAGTCTTCCCCTTCTCCATAGCTTGATGAGCCAAGTATGGTCCTATCAACCAAACCTCACCAACCCCAAACCATCAAATAGGGGATGTACATCTTCTCCCATAAAGAGCCTCATAGGGAGCCATTTGGATGCTAGAGTGATAATTGTTGTTGTAAGAAAACTCAATGAGAGGTAAGTGAATATCTCAATTACCCTTGAAGTCCATCACACAAGCCCTCAACATATCCTCTAAAGTCTAAATCCTACGCTCTGCTTGACCATCAGTCTGAGGATGAAAAACTGTACTAAGGTTCACCTTAGAACCCAAACCTTTCTAGAAAGAATTCCAAAACTACGTTGTGAATTGCGTCCCTCTATCTGAAATGATAAAAACAGGAACTCCATGAAGTTAGACTATCTCCTGATATATAACCTGGCATAATCCTCTGTTGTATCGGTGGTCATTACCGGCAAGAAATGGAATGATTTAGTCATCCAATCTACAATCACCCAAATGGAGTGATGCTTCCTATGAGACCGTGACAAACTAATAATGAGATCAATATTGGTCATCTCCCACTTCCATTCTGGAAAATCTATGCTTTGAGCCATACCATCGAGCCCTTCGTGCTCTACCTTGACTTGCTGGCAATTCGGCCACTTAGCAACAAACTCTGCAATACACTTCTTTATGCTACTCCACCTATATACTTCTCTCAAGTCACAATATATATATGTGGAACTAGGAAAGATAGAGTATCTACAACTATGAGCTTCTTATATGATCCTCTCTTGGAGTTCATCCACATTTGGGACACACAATCTACATTGATACCTCAACACACAATCTCCTCCTTGTTTAAAAGTCATCACTTTCTACTTATGAGCATTTTCCTTCAATTCAAGAAAAATAGGATCCTGGTCTTATTTCTCTTTCATTTCAGATACTAGTGATGATTCAGCCTCATTCATCATCGCCACTCCGCCTTTATTGGAATTCATTAACTGGACTCCCAATCCTGCAAGTTTATGCACATCTTTTTCTAATTCTTTCTTTCCATCCTCAACATGGGCGATACTACCCATAGACAACCTGCTCAAAGCATCAGCAACAACATTAGCCTTACCTAGGAGATATAAAATACTCATGTCATAATCCTAGAGTAACTCTAACCACCTCCTCTGTCTGAGATTAATCTCTTTTTGTTTGAATACATAACCTAGTCAAACTTTGGACGCATCACAATACACAACAAAGCCTTGTGTACCTTCTGGTAAGGTCAACACTGGCAATAGTCAACCTAGTTTTCCATTCCTGACAGCTCTCTCAAAATATTCAAACCATTGAAACTTTGTTGATTTTTGAGTCAACTTAGTCAACAGGGATGAAATAGATGAGAACCCCTCGACAAACCTCCTATAATAACCAACCAATACCAAGAAACTCCTAATATCAGTTGGACATGTGGGTCTAGGACAGTTCTGCACTACCTCAATCTTTTGAGTATCAACTCAAATCCCTTCACCAGAAAAAATATGGCCTAAGAACTCCACTGACTCAAGACAAAACTCACTCTTAGAAAATTTGGTATACCACTCCTTATACTTTAGAGTTTGGAGAACTACTCTAAGATGACTAGCATGATCTTCCTCATTCCTCGAATAAATGAGAATGTCATCAATGAATACGATAACAAACATATCAAGATAGGGCTTAAACACTTTATTCATAAGGTTTATGAACACTGTAGGAGCATTAGTCAACCCAAAAGACATGAAAAAAAACTCATAATGACCATAGCGGGTCCTAAAAGGTGTCTTTGAAATATCTCTCTCTCCTAGCCTCAACTGATGATAGCCAGATCTAAGGTCTATCTTAGAAAATCAAGTGGCACACTGGAGTTGATAAAAAAGATCATCAATTCTCGAAATGGGATACTTATTCTTGATAGTAACCTTGTTCAATTGGAAATAATAAAGACACATCCTAACTGAACCATCTTTCTTCCTCACAAATAATATCGGAACGCTCCAAGGTGAGACACTTGGTCGATTGAAGCCTGTTTCAAGAAGGTCTTTCAACTGTTGTTTTAACTCTTTCAACTCAGCTAGAGGCTTTCTATATAGAGGAATAAAGATAGGATGAGCATCCAGAAGAATATCTATGTCGAAGTCTATTTCTCTCTCAGGAGGGACTTTGGGAAGATCATCTGGAAAGACCTCTGGAAACTCACTCACAACTGGAACTGACTGAATAGGTAATGTCTTAACACTAGATTCATTAACTTGGACTAAGTGAAAGATACATCCCTTGGAAACTAATTTTCTGGCCTTAAGGTACGAAATAAAGCGATACTTAGGGACTGCTAAACTACTCCTCCACTCAATAACTGGCTCATTAGGAAACATGAACTTAATTACTCGATTTCTACAATCAAATGAAGCATAGCAAGCATGAAGCCAGTCCATGCCTAGAAAAACATCAAAATCCACAATATCTAGCTAAATTAAGTCAGCCATTGTGTCCTTGTGATTGAGTTAAATGGTACAATAACGATAAACTCTCTCAACTAGAATAGACTCATAATGAGGTATGGCTAACTTGCCCTCCTTACTTTACAAGTGAGATATCCCAGATACAAACAGACTCGTCCTGCTCATCATGCCAGCAACCATCTCTGGAGCATAGCCGGACAATTGAGTGAACTTGAGGCTATACTCATGCACACTCATGGATTCCTGCTTAAGAGTGAGGAATTCTCTTACCTTTGCCTCTCTCAGTTCACGGGGAAAGAAACACCCCATAAAAGCCTCTTCGAACACAGATCAAATCACAATTGGTGCCCCTTCAGCTCTACTCTTCTTCCATTAGTCGTAGCAGACTCTAGAAACACCCTTCAGTTGGTATGCAACTAGTTCCACACGCTCAACATCTGTAATATGCATCACCTCAAAAACATTCAATAGTTCTTCCACAAAGTTTTTCAGATCCTCAGTGACATTTGAACCGGTAAAGTATAAAGGATTCATCCTTAAGAACTCACGGATCCTGGATGTATCAACCACATTATGTCGATTCCCTCTTTGTTTCCAGGTCACAAATTGACTCAACATCTGGATAGCATCTTGAAACTAAGCATTAGTGACCTCTCCTTGGGGTTGCACTTCTGGTGCATTGAGGACCCCTTAATCCTGAGGATCAACATTTCTCATAGCTGGACGACCTAGACTAACTCTTCATGGAGGCAAGATCTGAAAGATACGTGCTAGCACGAATAAGAAAGAAACTTTTATAGATTTGATCTCTATCGCACGAAAAGAATATGAAAGAAGTGAAATAGTTCCTAAATGTCACTGCCTCCTAATTATAGATATGGCACGTTTCACACCGATAACTAAGACTCTATAGACACGACTTCGTAGACACCTTAGGACTCTTGAACTCTGTGCTCTGATATCCAGTTTGTCACGCCCCGAGCCTAAAGCTTGGGTGTAACTGGCACTCGAGAACTATTGTTGGTTCCCAAGCGAACCCTTGCCTTGCTCAATACTCAGGGAAAGACTTACTCATAAATATAAGAACTCAAAATTAGCTCAATTCATAAAAAAATGATTTAACTCAACTCTCAAGATGATTAACTTTAAAAATATTCAAACTGGCCACAGAGGAAACTCAAGTCTTAAACATTAACAAAATGAAAATGGAAAAGACTCCTCAACTACTAATGTATGTAAAGCCTCTAATACTATGAGGGGTGTCGGACAAGACCTCGATCATTCTAACAAAATTGAAATTATAGAAATAAACGAGGGATCATTCGGAAGCAATGAGGCTCACCAAATGATTTTGGGACTACAAGCGGTATCAATGGGGCACTTGTTGATGACCCTGATTTCCTGTATCTACATCATAAAAGATGCAAGCCAAATGGCGTCAGTATATTGAATATACGAGGATGCAAGGGGAAATATAAAACACAAACATCATCTTGAACTAATAAAAAAGAAAAACATACTCACCTCATCGCAACTCAACTCAACTCAACTCAAGGCTACTAAATGATACTCAACTTGGAAAGGCTCAACTCAGTTTAATATACAAGAAAAAATAAAGATGCATTATACAGAAAGCTTTTAAAAAGTAGATAATAACTCAATGTATTTAAAAATACAATAATACTCTTTTACTCTTATTTGGGAGATTCTCTAACCGACAACCATCACTATGAGCTATGTGATGATACAGCGTCTCGCCCACGCTGCCAGAACTGTCCTGTACTTTGCCGGAGTATAAGATATCCTCAACTAATTTGATCCACTAAGCTATGCTTTAAAATAAATGAGGAATCGTTTAAAGAGTATGGCCCTTTTTTTACCCACGTAGGCATACATGGTTTATGAGGACTTTCAATTGTCTGAACTTGTCCCCATATTGGTACTCAGTACTACTCCTAATAATATAACTCATGCTCATATGGTTAAAAATATTTCCTCACTCTCAAACTTTGAGATTATTACTCAAAAGATTCTCTTAAAAGAGATTATACTCAAAAACTCTTTATGAACTTATTTGGAAATGTTATTGAAATGTTGACATATTGAATACCTCAAAATATTGACATGCAAATCTGGAAATCCAACCCTTATATACTGATAATGTAGCATTCGAAACTGGAGCATGATTATCTGGTTAAGGGACCTAGCAAGGGTAATTTATCAACTAAGAGAATCTACATAACTAGGGTTCTAAGTTTCATGCAAGGAAATAAACAAACTTTCCATGAAACATGATAATTCGATTTAGGATACTACAACATCTAAGTCACACTAAATACCCAAGGTTTTAGAAATCCTAAGTCTAAAAAAGATATAGAAAATCAAGGATCTGACAGAATTCTAGGGAACTAGTTTCTGAAAGGAACCCACTACTGAAATCCTACATACTATTTGAAGTTGCCCCAACAGCCAATTCCCTCCAATTGGCTGTTGACCCTCACCTACAATCAAACGTACGGTCCATAGGTCTAACCACGTACCGAACTGGTTGACCGTGGGTGGGATCAGAGACTATCAACATGAGGGCCTTAATGATAGAACCCCACCTACGGTTTGTGGGTGGTTCCATCGAAACTGGCACCAGTTTTTCTAAAAACTGGGATTTTCTTCATTTCAAGGTTCGAGGTGTTACATTATCTCCACCTTGGGAACATTCATCCTTGAATGAAGTCTAAGCAAGCTTAGTATGAAGGGAAGAAGCTACAATCTCTTCCACTAAGTACTAGAAACTGATATCTAAATTAATTGAGTTCGAAGAACATGCAAACATGTTGAAATGCAAGAATAACTGAGAGAACAAGATACTGAGAGACGTGGGAGAAACTATTACTTTAAGCTGAAATGGAATCAGAAGGAAATAGATAAGGATATTTGGCCATCATGGCTGCTTCCCAAGTAGCTCCCTTTACAGACTGACTCCTCCATAAAACCTTCACTTAAGTAACTTTTTTGTTTCTCAACCTATGAACCTGACGCTCAACAATCTCTACTGGAACCTCTTCATAAGTGAGACTATCATTCACAGCCACACTCTCTAATGGTAGTATTGATGCCAGGTCACCCACACACTTCTTCAACAAGGAAATGTGAAAGACTGGATGAACTACTGGTAGTTCTACTAGCAACTCTCACTTGTATGCCATATCACCAACCCTTTTATGTATTCTATAAGAACCTACATATCCAGGACTGAGTTTCCCTTTCTTGCCAAATCTTATCACCCCCTTCATAGGTGATATTTTCAGGAAAACCCAATTATCAATTTCAAACTCTAAGTCCCTTCTCCTTACATCTTCCTAGGACTTCTGATGACTCTGAGTTGTCTTAAGTCTATCCCTGATGAGATGAACTCTTTCCATAGCTTCATGAACCGAATCTGTCCCGATCAATGTTATTTCACCTACTTCAAACCAACCAATCGAGGACCTGCATCTACGCCCATATAGTGCCTCATACGGGGCAATTTGAATACTAGAATGGAAACTATTATTGTAGGCAAACTATATAAGATGTAGGTGATCATCCCAACTACCCTTGAAATAAATCAAGCAAGCTATCAACATATCCTCTAAGGTTTGAATGGTACATTCTGCCTAGCCATCTGTATGTGGATGAAATGATATACTGATGCCCTACCTTTCTTATCATATCGAAACCTGGGGATGGAGCACTAGCTGATGAAGGTGTTGGGGTTGTAGATCTCTGTAGAAACTGTGAGTGATTCCCACCGTCTGACTTGTGTTGTGAGTATTCATAGTTTCCTGTTCTGGCCTTTTTTTAACCTTAGCCAATTCGCTATGTTTGTCTTCTTCAACCTTTTGAGCATAATTCATTAGTGTGGGGCTATACATATCCCCTAGAAGCATAGCATTCATGCACTCAGTCTTCACCAGATCGGAGACCCCAATCAAGAACTTACTTATTTGTGCCCTTGGATTGACAACCATGTGTGAAGCATACCTGGAGAGCTGGTTGAGCTTTAGTCCGTACTCTTGGACCAACATAGAACCCTGCTTATAGTTCATAAACTTAAGTGCCTTAGCTTATCTCAACTCTCTTGGGAAGAACCCATCTAGAAAAGCTACAGTAAAACAATCCCAAGTCATAGGAGCTGCATCTGCACCCTTGTTATCCTTCCACTGAGTAAACTAGATAAGAGTCACATCCCTAAGTTGATAGGATTCCAACTCAAAACTCTCAGTTCCAGTCACTTGCATTACTCCAAGAACTTTCTTGACCTCATCAATGAAGTTCTATGGGTCTTCACCAACCTTTGACCCTAGAAACTCCGGTGGATTCATCTACTCAAAGTCTCGAACCATAGCTGCAGCGAATTCACCATTAGTGTTAGTAGGAACTGGGACCTGTTGATTATTCTGATTGGCCACACTCTGGGCCAAGAGCTGGATCGCATTGCAAAATTCTACATTTGTATCCTTATGGTTCAGGACTGGAGGAGATGCATTAGCATTTCGTGTGTAAGCTCTACGAAGAGGTATGATCTGAAACGCATAACGACGAATTAGAAAGGAGAAGTTGGATTATACCCACGCACGATAAGAATATAAAGAAAGTGAAGTTTCTTCTTAAAACACTCTGTAGCCTCCCTTTCATAGACATGGTGCACTTCTATCCATGAAAGAGACTCTACTTAGTGCGGCTTTCATACATCCTAGGACTTTTGAACCTGATGCTTTGATACCAAGTTTGTCATGCCCCAGGGCTACCCCCTTGACGTACCACGAGACCTAGAATTAAGAGTGACCCCAAGCTAAACATGTGTGTGGCATATCATAAGAATACTGAGAGATACTAAATAAAACAGATACTATGCGAAAGAAAAAATGGTGGATTGATTTTAGTGATAACTGACAACCACTAAACAACTCAAGTTGAATTGATTACTATGTCTGAAAAAGCCTCTAACTGAGTTGAGTTGTTGGGACATTCCCCCCAGCTAACTCTAACAAAAACTGAAACTGAATGTAAAGACTAAAATGAAAGCATGTCTATTTTCTTCGAAGTATGAGGATTCACCACAGAAGTTGCTGAATGCAGATCGAGAATCGATCTAATTGCAGTCTGAATGCTGAGTACCTAAACCTACATCATGAAAGCATGTAGCGCAGAGTATGCGTCACTACTTGGAATGTACTGAGCATGCAAGACATAGATACTAAAATGAACAAATATATGTATGCTGAAACAAGGGATAACTGAGTAATACTGTAAAACAAAGTAAGAATGTAATTACTGAAAAGATAACTGAATGCAATGACCAAGTGCTAATCATGAACATGACATGCTAAACTGAATACTAAAGTATTTATTGAAAACCTGGTCAAATGTACTAGGAGTCTGACTGTGGGAGCTATTATTAACCGACATAAAACCACGTGAGCTAAACGTGAAGTTCGATGTATACGCCCCATCAAAAAGACCCAATATACCTTGCCAGATGTATATAGGCATGACTGGCGTGATCACTAAATCTGATGCCCAAAAAAGGGACTTATACTCCTACGGGGGAACGTAGTTCTGGGACTATGAGGGTACGCTGAACCCTAGTCCAAGTCGGTGCTAAGTCTAGTCCCAACTAAATATGTATATGACTGTAATGTAACTTAAATGTTAATATATTGAATAGCTCAAAATAATGACATACCAATTTGGGAATGCAACACTTATATACTGGAAATGTAACATTCAAAACTGGAGCATGATTATCTGGTTAACTGACCTAGCAAGTGTAATTCATGAACTAAGAGAATCTACATAACTAAGGTTCTGAGTTTGATGCAAGGAAATAAACAAATTTTCCAAGAAACATGCTATTTCGATTTAGGATACTACAACAGCTAAATCACAATAAATATCCAAGGTTTTAGAAACCCTAAGTCTAAACTAGATATAGTGAATCAAGGAACTGACTGAATTCTAGGACCTAGTGGATAAAAGAAACCCACTAGTGAAATCCCACATACTTGGTGACGAAATTCATGGAGAAATCCTTAGATTCTGGGTCTGAAACTCGAAGAACATTGTTGCTTGTTCTTGGGAGGTTTGGTCGACTTTGTCCTCTTCTTTTTGCTCAAAGTTTGGATGATTTTTGGAGAATGAGGATTCTGGGTAAGTCAGACTAAGTTCTTAAGCTTAGAATAGGTAAAATGACGTAGTTTAAGGGCCCCCAACACATACGAAAAAGACATAAATGACCCTAACTTAAAATCTCACGAAGGTCATCCACGGAGGGACCTACGGACAGTCGTTTGGACTACCAACCGTTGTCCGTGATCGTGGTTCGTGGTCTGCCCGACATGGCTTCACTAAAACCAGAATAAATTTTTACTCAGTGCTAGGATTTTAGCAAACTCGGTGGCATTCGAAAGAGGATTCAATTATCTTTAATTTTATAGGTTATAGGCCACCTAATTCATTTTGTTCTAAAATATATGACTATTTGAAGTTGACCAAACAGCTAATTCTCTCCAATTGGCTACTGACCCTCACCTATGCTCCGTAGGTCCAACCACGGACTGTACTGGAAAATGGTTGGTGGTATAAGAGACCATCAACATGTGAGCCTTAACAATGGAACCCCAGTTACGGTCCCTGGTTCTACCTACAGTCTATGGGTGGTTCCATCGGTACTGGCACCAATTTTCTGGGAAAACTAGAATTTTCTTCATTTTGAGGTCCAAGGTGTTACAAATATTCATAATCTTCGACTTACGAGATGAGTAGTAGAAACCTAAAATCTTGAATTATAACTCAAAGTCAATAGCCAAGAACCCAAGTTATGATTTCTCTCAAAATTCAAAAATAAATCAAATGACTTTTTTTTTTTATGTATCAAACCAGAAAACAAGAAAAAACTGTAATAGAAAACCTAGGAAAAGTATGTACAGTCATTAAAAACCTAACCTAAACAAACTATGAAAACACCCTTCGGCAACTTCCAAGGACACCATCTATGGATCGTAGATGGTTTCGCGGGTCGTGGACTCCTCTTGTAGAAATAAATAAAATCTTCAAGGGTGGGACTTTTTTCAAAGACAAGATCTACGATCCGTGGAAGCTTCTATGGATCGTGGTCCTCACTTGTAGGTCAAGTCTCTTTTCCACACCCATTGTATCTTACCTATGTTCACCATTTACAATTCGTGAACATGTTTGCAGCTCATGAGTTCCAATTGAAAATCTCAAGACTTTTTTGCATACTTTATTATTCTCATGTATAATCTCTATCTATGACTCGTGAATGTGTTTATGAATTTTAACTTCCACTCATTAGAATCATAATTTCTTAATAGTCTCTGATTCTCATCTGTGAGGTGATCTACAACTCAAGGTTCGAACCACAGGGAATGTCTTCGTAAATTTTTAAAACTGACTAACATCATCTTATTTTTAGTACAAAGCTATCGAATCGTATTTCAATGCAAAATATCTACAAACCACATCAAATCTACTAAAAACACAAAAGAACTTACACCAATTTTAAGCTTTAAGCATCAAAAGTGTCTTAAAATTGCGAACATCACTACTATATCAAAATTTCTCATCTAAGTACGTGAGTTTATTCCAATTGATTTCCAATCATTTAAAGGCCAAATGACTTTAATTTTTAAGCTTAAAAGGACATGTAAAACTACATAAATATGAAACAAATTTGGGAGGTGTTACAGAAAGTTGGGGTTGAGACTTTAATTTTTTTAGTATTTAATCACGACCGTATATTATTTTGATTTTTTATTTGGGTGGATGATTGGCTTCCCTATCGGTGGATTAGAATGTGCGTGATCAAGACCTTTGGAGTTTTGGGTCATACAAAAGTTATTTTTCCTTGTAACCGAAGATATTTCCTTGGAAACTATGTTTAAGAATCTAAAACTAAAGATATTTTTATCAAGAAAACATCGCCATTCATACTAAACTAATGAATAGAATAAATGACAAATGTATACACTGTCTTGACTCAAAAAAGAAAAAAAGTAATTAATAAGTCAAATAAAAATAATATGTAGGAAAAATAAATATATCTTGGTCCTTGAGTCATACATATATTCTAGTTTTTACCCCTATAAAGTTCTGACTTAACATCATTAGCCTTCAATTAAATAAACGTGCAATTGTAATCTCTCAAACTAACAAAAGTTAAAATGTTGACAAAATTAAGAAATAAATAAAAAAGAGAAAAAATAAGATATGATCCAAGGATAAATGCTTAAAGAGTTATTTATCTCAAAGTTCTTTCGGTTTCAACATAAAAATGAAAAGTCATTTAACAATGTCCATTATTATTCTTTTACTTCGAAGTCTTGAGTTAATGTCTTCAATTTTTTTTTAACTGTAATATTTTCAGTTCTGTTGGTTGAACTAATTCCTCTTGTGAGTTCTTAAATCTCTACATAATTAATAGATACTTTAAAATTAAATATGGATAAAAAAGATAAGAATACAACAAATTTATTAACTGTTGACGATCATTAATCATGAAATTTTTTATTGATAATCAATAAAAAGCTCCTCCTGATAAAAGCCTTTAACTAAACTGAAGCATAGATGTCGGTCCGAATTTTGATAGAGCAAGAAGACAAGGTGTAAAAATATATGACTCCGTTAAATATTGAACTTTCATTAGTATGAAGACCAAAACCTAATGATTATATTAATTAAAGATAAATTATGTAAGAATGAATTATAAAAGAACTAAAAGTAGACTAAACCTATAATATAAGGACTAAACCACTATTTAAACATATTCACTGACCATTGTAATTACTATATAATACCCCCAAAAGGGTTAAATGTGTCTACAATAAATTCAATCTTCTATATAGAAAATTAATTTTTTGTATCTCCTCTTCTCAAATTATTGAAGGAATAGAAATTCAATGGCAACTGGTTATTATGATATTATAGATAAAGTTCGGGTGGTGCTAGTTGATCCCGAAACAGAGCATATCACAGAAATGGTTGATTTACTGAAGTCTTATGACTACAAAGGTGACATCTCTACAAAATATACATTCAACTCAAAACCTTTGGTTCTTTTATATAAATGAATTCGGTTTGATTACCTTTTCAAAAGATATTTAATAGATATAATAATGCTTGTTGTGATTGTAACATCGATTTCTTTTTAGATTTTCTTTTTGTCTAGTAAATCTGTAATTCATCTTTTCTTTGTGTCATAACACCATTTCTATAATTGTTAATTTTGTTTTATTAATTAATAAATGTATTTATGTGTTTGTAGAAGAACCAAATTAGATTGTTTAGTCTTTTTTCCTCTTATAGGCATGTCATACATTCGATAAACTTCCTCCATAAAAATATATATATGAATTTTCAAAAGGGGGGGGAGGGGGGGGGGGGGTAA
>JAJOOH010030788.1:0-21328 GCA_029582605.1 Solanum gracilifrons | reverse complement strand
GGGGGGGGGGGGGGGGGGGGGGGGGTGCAAAAATCACTATGGTTTATGACTGAAAATTGAACAAAAAGTTTTCTCTCATTTTTTTTTTGGGTTTTGATTTGATTTTTTAAAGAATTGATTTCGCGAGGTCAGTTTTTTCAAACCACTTTTGAAGTCGGATATTTTAGATCGATTGAGGCCTTTTTTAGTAGCGAACAACATATTCAATATAAGGAGGTAGGATGTACACAGATCATACCCTTACCTTTTCGAGATAAAGAGGTTATTTCTTATTGATCCTCAATTCAAAAGATCAATTTATTCAGACCTCTACTGAAGTCAGGTCTTTTTAGTAGTGAACATCATATTCAGTATAATCTCACAAGTGAGTTTGAGGAGGCTAAGGTGTACACAGATTTTACACATATCTTTGTGTGATAAAAATGTTGTTTCTAATAGACACACGATTCAAAAAGAATGTTCAGAACTTGGTTGTAAAGAAAAATTATGACAACAAAATAGCAATAGAGAAAACAAATTTAGATTTACTCGCAGATGTACTTTGATTGATCAAATCATACAGGTTTTTTTTTTTTAAAATGCAGGATGATATATATTTATATGGGAAAATCAAATAGTTTTTGTTGGTGAAATTACAATTGAAAATAAATTGAAGAAATTTTTTTATCTTCAGGATGAGACGTGGATATCTCGCTCTTTTAAAGAAGATTCAATGCCACGCTAATAAATCTTTTCATCAGTCCAATAGTAATCCTCTTGACTTGTTCCCTCTAGGATACAACAAAGCCCGACCACAAAGTACAACTCAACATACACTGGACAAGAGTTGAGTCAAAAGCTCCATAAAAAAACACCCCCCTTCAACTAATAAGAACTTTCTCTTTTTACTCAATTTTATGCATACACAAAAACAAAGTAAGATCAGCACTATTTACCGAAGGGGAGAATTCTTCCTTGTAATGAATAGGAAGATTATGAGGTAAATAAATGGCCTAAAACAAGGTTGCATGAGTTACAAGGCATAAAAAGGTAGAATATTGAGTGAAATAATAGAGTTTCAATAAGAAGTTATGGTCATGGATGACCACATTGAGTCACCAAAAAAAGGCAATTACTCCCAATGTTCTGCTAACACAAGAGGTTGATGCAAACCATAAAACCTAGAGATAAGAAAAACACATGACGAGGGTTAGGATATTAATTATAGTCTACAATCTACATTGATAATAAACTGTGAAATATTACCAGAACAACGAAACAAAAGAAATTTATACACCTAAAAATCATATAAACTCGACCACCTTTTAGTAAGCTTCACTCATTATTCCCAAAATATTCTTATTTTTTCTTTGTCGTTCTTCTTTGTTTCCCTTTGTAATCATAATCCGGATCGTTCTTGAATTCGCAAGCCAGCTGATTTCTCACTCTCACGCTCCTCCTGACTGATGACTCACCTTCTTGAGCTTTGTTATGTGCCTTGTATGCCCTTTTCTCCAATTTTTGGTTGGTCAACATTGGGTTACCTGCTGCAGGTAATCCAAGCACAATTTTGCGACAAAATAGGGGTTTCTTACACATTTCTCTCATAATATTGGCTCTGAGTTCTAGCGCGACAGAATACTGAAGAGTTTCATTTGGGTAATAAACAATGGCATTGTTGAAAATCAACAAGAGATCTCTAAAGAAGCTGGTGATTTTCACGTTCGAATAAACATCTTGTTCTAACTTGTTTTGAATAATCTGTAAATCCATATGCTGCTTAATTTGTTTAAAATAATATAGATCTTCCTGAAAAAATATAAACATTAGCACTAATAAGAAATATATATAATCCATGTTTTATGATGATTATACTATAAATTTGACCTGACAGTGAGTTTAGAAAGAAAAAAAATGACCTTTGGTATTAAGCATGTCAGATACTCCCTTCTTTCCGATTGTAGCACTATTTTATTATCAATCTGTTAATGAATGACATATGTATGTATTTAAAAATAATCAAGCTATAAAATTTCTATTTTATCATTAGTGAGAAGTTTTATAGTCACACAAATATTACAATGTATTTAATACCACAAGTTTCAGAATTCTATGTTTTGTGTTGAGCCAAATTAAATATGTCTTTAAAGATAAAAAGATGTAAACTTTAAAGCTAATCATGTTTCAATTAATAAAATACTATTTCTTTTTCGTAATAGATAAAAGAGGAAAGAACATGGGAAATCGAGATTTAAAATATGAGGATAACAAACCACAATATATAGATTAGCAATGTATTTACCTGACTGGGAAGTCGAGATTCAAAAAGACAACAATGCTTGATCTCACCACATTAAGAATTTTTATGAAATCTTGATTAATATTCTCCATCTTTTCATTAGATTTATCATTACCTTTTTCCTCATTTAACTTTATTCTTTCTTCAGCTTCCTGTTTGACAATATTCGGAGATTTTTTCCTACATAAACATAGCATAAATAAAGATATCAGTAATTAGATTACCATTTTGTTGTCAGACTTATAATAAAAAATGTGGATATATAATTTCAGCCTCATATGGCTATTGGTGAAAATTATAAACACTTGATAGAAACCATCAAGAAGAATAAAATATGCATTTGAAGAGAGATGACAAATAATCGTACAGACTCTTTGAGAAATAAAGATCCTAACATACAAAGAATTGCTAATTGGAGAATCTTAGTAGCTTTATTTTTTTACTAGCTAAATTTTTAATTTATAGTTGAGTGTTCAACTCCTACCTTGTAATCCCCTTCTCCATTTTACATTTCCCTAACCTCAATTTTGTTTTATATTTTAAAATAAATAAGAATTTCTGGTTTTGAAAGACGCCATCAATAATATGAAGTTTTTTCACTGGGAAGATTTAAGCAATTTTACTTATCAAAATTTAGTTTTATCCTTTTTAGTTATTTTTCAGTGTACCAAAAAAATAAATTTACAAATATTAATTTGGACAATAAAAGTACAAAACTAATGAATAAATACTATATGGGGCCAATCATCAAAGCTAACTATCAATTAGTGATTTTTATAAGGAAAAACATGAATTAGTTATGAAATTCGTTGTTAAAAAGTATATAGCTAATACTATTGTTTGACATTTTGTCCTAAATATATTAACAATGTAGTCTTGATGTTTAGTGATAGTGGTTATTCTTTTCTCTTCCTTTTTTTTGTAGTAATGATAAAATTGGAATCAAGAACACTTTATTTGAAAAAAAATTGAAATATTTTAGTGTAGATTATACCAATTAGTGATACTTTATTTATGCCCCAACTCCTAAGCTTTAGAAAAGATATATATCTTTGAATATATTTGTGTCTCCTAGATAATTTTGTTTTTGTAAAAACGATCATATAAATGTGGTTCAAACAAAAAATTAGTGAAAACGCACAATTCTTCAAATATCATAAGTAAAAAACATGAAAAGGGAAAAAAGAGGGAGTTATGAAAAAGATAAATCATACTGAAGTGGAGTATCCCCTAGTTTGACTTGCTCTGTCCAATAATCTCTATAAGTCTTTGTAAGTTTATCTGCCATCAAATTTATGAATCCATTCTCATCATCTTCTTCTTCAGTAAAATTTGTCTGATATAGACTCTTAAAACGCCCTTTTAAACTTTCGTACTTGACCTGACATTCTACAGAGGAGGATTGAAGAATACATTGACATCGTTTGGAAATGGAATTTGAGAATTCAGCAGCCACCATTTCCCAATTTTCTAATCCATGGCGACGCACTGAACATGCCAACGCCATATCTTCTTCAACTTTCTCCATTTTTTAAAGAAGGTTTAGAGTTTTTCAAAGGAACTAAATCACTTGGTAAATTTATAATCCATTTTTTTCTTCTTAAAATGGGCATACCTTGCATTAATTAGTAGTGGTTATATTTGGTAAAAATCTTATTTTGGTCAAATATGAATTAAATGAATCAAGACCAGCTAATGCGAATGTGGCAAAAAGAAAAAAATTGTATTCACTTTTCTTAAAATAACATATTTTATTTTTTTACCATGTTAGTGTTTTGTTATGAAATTGTTCATTTTTTCCAAGTTGAATTTGGAAATTTTACTCACTTCTTTTTTTAAAAAAAAATTGTCAATTTTTATTTTTATAAAAATAGAAATGAAGTGACCGCTTTACAAAACACTGTTAATCTCGGTCTCCCGCTCTAAGTCTAGATCGATCTCTATTGACTTTTCCTGACTCACCATACTCATAGCAGGACTAGGAACCACAATATACTGAGAAGAATCTGAATATATTGAATGAAAATAAATTTTAGAATATAGTACACAAGTAAAACTGAACAAGAAAGTGTTAAACTAACCTTATTATTAATGCTCTAAAAATCTAAATTTGACTAATACTCTACTATTTTATGTGGTTATTTAATATTGTGGGTAGCATAAAAACACTATCTTGATTAGTGACAATGAACAAGTAAAATGAAACATTTATTTTCAGTATAGGGAATACTCCCTCTGTCCATCTTTACTTGTCGATTATACTAAAAATAGTTGTCAAAATTTACTTATTCAGTTTGAAATATCAAGAGATAATTTATCATTTTATATTTGTTTTATCATTATTATTAAATACTATTCATTCCCAAATATTTAAATAGCTTATAATTGATAAAAGTAATGTAGTAAAATTATTCTTTTATTTTTTATTTTTAAAGGGAGTTTAAATAAATCATCTACAAGTAAAGATGTACTGAGAGAGTAGTAATTTGTAACGTATGTTCTGAGCAAAAACAAAAAACGTGGGCACACCAAATCAGAATCAAACAAAAAGAAAAAGTAGTATTCAGTTCCAAGTTTCAATGTTTATTTACAGTGTAAGTGAACACATTCTGACTAATTGAAGATAAAATTTCTTACATTGTTATTGTCACCCCCAAAAAGATGGACAGATACGAGAGAAGAGGAAATAGAGGCCAAATCGATTACTAATTTAAAGCTTTCTTTAGAATTCACAAAGTTTTCTAGTAGATTTCACAATGTTTTGTTAAGAATTTAGTGCCCAAGATCAATTGGCAACTGGACGTGAGACATGTAGGAAACAGAGGTAATTTTTACTTTGTTATTTCAGAATTTTGATAGAAAATAACATAAATGAGATTCCTGATGTTCGTTGTTTCATTTTTTAATTTTGATGAGCAAACTTTGCTTCTATGAATTGTGATATCCGTAATTTTGATGAGTAAGCTTTGCTTCTTGTAAAATTTTCTTCGGCCCTAGTGGAGTATATCAAAATGATGAGGTTTTAAAAAAATTGAAGGTCTTTGCAAATAAAAGTTATGTTTTTTTTGCATAGACTTTTTAATTCAATCCAATTCACCCATTTAATACCTGTAGACTTCGAATGATGTTTTGTCACAACAGTTAGTTGAATCATTTAGAAGCTCAACTTAGATGTGCGAGCTACAGAGGTTAGCTAAATTTTACTATGTGATAATGAATACCTTACAAGTGTATTACTGTTCTTATATACTCTTTTTGGATGTTATACATAACCAATCATTAATGTGTAAATGACAAGAGATTCTTTGAAGAGAAAGCAAAATATTGTAGAAACCCTTGATGTTGATACAATTTTGTTTGGGTTTTGTCAATGTTTCTTTATCGAACAGATGAATTTTGAGTTTCACCAAAGTTTTTTATAACTCATTTTTGTTTTTAAATACTCAAGCTTCTCCAACCCTCCATCATGTCTTTACCCACGCCACTACTGGAGACACAACACTCGTACTACTTCACAGTGGAGATTCCTCAAAGAAAGCTATAACACAAAATAAAGACCTAATGGTTAACATTTCTTCAGAATCAAATGTCCAAAGATTAACTAGCCGACAAGCGAAGACATGAGACATGTTGCAAAATGAGGTAATTTTTACTTTTTTTTATTTCGGTGAAAAAAATGAGATGGATGTTCATTGTTTCATGTTTTAATTTTGATGAACAAGCTTTGATTAAGTGACATTCGTATCTCTATTAGTCCGTAAGTTTTCTTACCTAATGACATTCTGGAGTTTCACAAATTCCATGACACTGATTATAATTTTTCACTAATATGATCTTATGGCGGTTGGTGGGTGTTATTGCTTAGAGATTTTCCTTTCTTGCAAAGTTTTCTTCTACATCAATGAAGAATATCAAAATGAGGTTTTAAAAAGAAAATGAATTGAAGCTCTATTTGTACTTTTTCATACTTAATTCTTTTAGGTGTGCTAATATGTTACTCTTTTGGGATGTGTTCCATTTACAAAGAGTTTATGTGCAGAGGTAGATGTGGTTCCTTACAAGGTAAAAACAAGAACTTTTACTGTGCCTTCTAATGAATTCTACTCGAGGAACTAGCTTCACATTCAATGTTACTTAGATTGAGGTGTCTAAAATTGTGTTATAAGGACTGCTCTTTCCTCATATGTGTGTAGTTTATTATACTTAAAATGTGTGTTGCATAAGATGAATTAAATGGAGAAACATGATATGAGAGGATTCATACAACCGGATCCCAACTTGTTTGGAACTAAGACGAAATAGTAGTAGTTGATGTATTATAGTACTTAAATTGACCATCTCTATCTATTGCCACATGTATCGAAGTGTAGAAGACATAAGATACATGGAATGACAATCACAGAATGCGTTAATTTAACTCTTACTGTTTTTTCTGGAATAGTTCTTAAGGAAGTGGAGATACATTGAACCCTAGTAGTATTGTTGAGATTTATCCTATTAAACTTTCCAGTTTCAGAAAAATCAAATGGGTTTCTAATTTTTGAGCTAGAACTATGCTCTCGACAACTCAATGGTTAATGTGTGTGGAACTTTTCCACCTTGTTTTAAAGTAATGTTGTTTCTTTACTAATAATGAATAGCTTGTTGTTGGGGCTTAAAATCTATCTCTTAGAAAGAAGGAATGAACATGGTGAATTCGATCATTTTAACTATGAACACGGTGGAGTGATGAGCCTGTAGAAGTCATGTCTATGGGAAAGAAGAGCCATCCCAATTATTTTTTCTTCTTTCTATTTCATAGTTAATTAGTCTCTCTCAAGAATCCACTTATGGAATTATGTTGGTATGTTGTGATAGTTAGTGTCTCTCACTATCAACCTTTTTAGTAAGATTTTGACTTAAATAATTCTTATTCTTCCTTATTTCCCCATTCTTTGTCCTCAATAAATTGAAATTCTTTGTTTCATGAGATACCCTGATCTTTTGTCCGGTATTTACAAGAAAGCATCTCATGTATGTTTTTTCACTTTTTAATATTCTATTGCTAACACGATATTGTGAAATCACATTCGCAATACAATCTCTTGAGTCCAGATACAGTGGTAGGAAATGATCTATGTGGGGGATACAATTAGTTAAAAAATAAGTTTCTGCAAATCTTTTATGCAGTCAGATATTTAATATGCCGGTAGAAAATTGACCCCAATTTGCTTGGAATTGACGCATAAGTGTTGTTTATATTAATCTTTTTTTACACATATACCTTTATCAGAACTTACACGTTATTCTCAATTGTGTAAACCTCTTATACTAGTATGATCAATATACTGATGTCTTCAATATCAATTGAAATTTAGCTTAATTTGGTATTGAATTACTTCGTATTGTGTGCCTAGCATCACCGTTCGGGGTGTGGAGGCGCTATTATAGTCCAAGATCCCTCATGTACAATGCCACTTGGCTTGGACTGTAGGGATCCAAAACTTACGTAAAATACAACACATAAAAGAAAACTTATTCTTTGTTAATAATCTTTTTTCTATAAGAAAGCATTTTTCTACTGAACCTATGAAATGTAATCTGAATTTCACTGTCCCATTGTCAATGTGTTTCCCAATTTTGATAAGATCCATTTTCAATCAATTTTTGCATTACTCACATACTTGAAAAACTTCTGGTTGGTTTATGTCACTTAATGAATTTGTAGTTGTAAAAAGTTTGGACTTCAATTTCTTCTAACATGGTAAAATTTTACGTTACTTATCTATGTTGCTCGAGTTCTTCAAAGAAAATATCATTGGATGTGTATTGGATTCTCCGAAATGAGTGCATTTTGGAGGATATGGCATGGGATTGGAAACAATTTGTAAAGTCAACATACAAATTAACCTCTTCTTATTATTCTTTTATATACAATATGTTGAATTTGTGGCTTGCTTTCCTTTATGATACTAAGCTTAGATTTTTGTCACATTGTGCGCTTCATGGAAATTTTTGTTGTGGCTATGAGAGAATTTGGCCACATGGATGTCTAGCCATGAGATGTGGAATTTATTTCGGTGATATAATATTTGTTTAGCTTGAGCGAAATTTATCATATTCTTAGTGACCTTCTTGGTTAGTAAGTTTGTTCCCTCTTATAGAAAAAAGTAGAGTACTATTCTTTTTTGTCATTTGTATGTTTCAATTTACTTTGGTGGGTAGCTACCAAAATTATCTTTTTCTTGTAGGAAAAAATTGTGTAATCTCAAAAGGTAGTTAATGTCCTTCATTGGTTTGGGAAAACATTATTTTTGAGATATTATTTTTTATATCTATTTATTATTTATTAAAATATTTTATTACATTTAATATAGTTAAACTAGCCGTTGTAGAAACATTTCTATATATACACCACTTTGGTGAACACAAAATAGACAACTTTATCTATTTACTTTCTTCTTTTTCCAATTTGGGCTTTCTTTCTTGAAGTTTATTATTTCGGCTTCCAGTTAATCACTTAAAAAGCTTGTTGAATTTTGAAGGATACTCCTAATATATCCTTAAGGATGATTTCCGTAACATGCCTCAAGGTAATTCTATTCTCCATAGAATATTATTTTTCTATTACTTGTAGCTACCATTTTTAATGGTGTATTATTCTCTTGAATTGTTGATCCTTATAATTTACCTCTATCATGAATCTCCTCTTTTGGCCAAGGCCTTCTCGAATATTGTGTCCCCTAAGTCTAAAAGGAGTTACTGCATATCTAAATCGAACTATCAATGAAGAGAGGAAGCTCGATAAGATTCTATGCAGAGGTACTTCAAAACCTACTTATTACTCTTATTTGTAAATCATCACTACACTTGTGGCTTAAATATTTTCATGTCAATTAACTCTTATATTCTGATAGTTACTTTTTTTCCCTTAATGTCCATGTTAAACTTGACTAGAAATGTTTTATATGCTCGTTCTGTTTTGGTCTAAGACTTACCTATTCTTCTTATTTATAGCTCATTACTACACCTAATCTACATTTGTTACAAAACTTAGAAGTTTGGCAGTTGAAAATATAAATGTTATTCTGTTTGAAATTGTTCCTATGCCTCAAAATATATGAACATTTTCATACTCAATAGCATTTACATCTGAAGCCAGATCTTTATAATGATTTATAATCACTTTGTATATTCAAACTCGATATTGTTATAATGAACTATAACGTACCTTATCAAACTTCTGAGCATAAGGTTACTTGTGTTATCATTGTTGATCATACAATATTGCTAAGGCTTTAGACTGATTGTTTTAAATGACCTATTTATATATATATTGTTTTAAGTGTGTCATACATTTATTAATTCATATATTTACAAATTTTATAGAGAGGTGACAAAGAGTCCAAAAATGAAAAATAAAAAACTTCAATTTTAGAGCAAAATAACTACAAATGCCTTACATTAAAAAAAAAATGTTACTATCTTAATTTGCAACCTACTTAAAGTTTGTAGTGAATTTGATTGTTCAAATGAGATAATATATGAAATTTGATTAACTTTGTGAAAATAATTTAAATTTATTTGGTCAAATTAAGTCTACGAACGATCAACATTTATTGACTTAGGTAGTGGATTTGATTGTTCAAATACTGATTTTTTTCAACTCTTTTGGAACTATTTAAATTCATTTTGACGTAGTCTAGAAATTATAGACACTTGTGAACTAGAATAAGAATGTTACTAAATTCATTCTATGTACGTATTAAGAGAATAGCACACTGACCAAGAGGAGACAAATAGACACAACTGAGATGATATTGATTTGCTTTTTTATTTTATCCAGTCAATTTTAGATTATGTAATAGTGAGTTTGATTCTATCTGAATCTCATTTTGGCATTTAATAAAAAAGCAAATCCCTGTTGGCTTTTGAGTTCACCTATATACTGGTGGTTTGATTAGCATATTGCCATCTCTATATTATATTAGATATGTTAACTTAGATCTTCAATTCTTTTTTGGTTTCTTTTTCCTTATCTTTTTTTTTCTACTTCTAATAAATTTTGGATGACTAGTAATAAAATTGGCAAAAAAGTTTTGTTTTTTCTGTTCTCTATTATATTTTATTTCAATATTTATCTCCCAATTCTATTCATCTAAATACAGTAAAATACTGCAAATGCTCACATCTCAAAGAAACAAACACAAAAGGATACACAAACGTATATTTGATTTCTCCTGACACAGAAAATGTTTGTTCTCACTTTTTGCCTCCTTGACTTTGTGGTAAATTTGATTTTTTTTTCTTATGTTGATTTTTAGAATTTGATTTGTTGGACACGTGTATCAACGTCTTAGTGTCCGTGTTTCATTGTTGTGTATGAATATATACTTAAAGTAATTAAGTTTGATTTAAGCAAAACAAACAATGAATGGACACAATATTTCCTCTTTTTTTAGTTTGTATTAATTCGTTGATGAATCATGAATTATGAATAAAAAAAAAGGGGAAATCTTTTGTTCAATCATTGTTACGCTTTGCTTAAATCAAATATAATTATACTGAGTATATATTCATATAAAACTATGAAAACACAAACACTGACACTGATATATATGGCTAACAAATTAAAATCTAGAATTGAACATGAGAAAAAAATTATTTTTACTACAAATTCAAGAAGGCAAAAAATGAGAACAAACATTTCCTGCCAAAAGGAGCCAAATATATGGTTATTTACCTGTTTGTTTGTGTTTGTGTGAGATGTGAGGACTTGCAATAATATATTGTATTTAGACCAATACAATTGAGAGATAACTAAAGAAATAAAGAAAACGGAGAATAGAAAAACCTAAGCTTTTGTCAATCTTGTTATTAATCGTCCAAAATTTATTAGAATTGGAAAGAGAAAGGGAAAAAGAAACCTAAGATAAATTGCAGATCTGAGTTAACATCTTTAATAAAATAGTAACAATATAATAATTGAATCATCAATATATAGGTAAACACAAGGGTAGAGAAGAAAAAAATAATCATTGAAGCCATTTTAATCAGTAGGGGTGACACTATTTTGCTTCTTCGTTCAATTTAAGTATTAAGGAAATATATAGCTCAACAGTCAAGATGAGACATATTAATGCAACTAAGAGAATACTAATGTGTTTCTTTATTTTATTCAATTCATTATTGTTCATTAATTCTCTTACAATAAATGGCTTAAAATGAGATTTGGATGGAATCAAAGTCACCATCACATAATTTAAGCCATTCATGTAAGAGAATTAATGAACAATAATGAATTGAATAAAATAAAGAAATACGTCGGTATTCTTTTAGTTGTATTAATATGTCTCATCTTGACTGATGAGCTATTGCCTTAATACTTAAATTGAATGAAGAAGCAAAGTGGTGTCACCCCTACTAGTTTAAATGCCTTGTCTTGGCTTATAAGATACTCTACCAAAAATATGAATTAAAAAAAATGAATGAGTCAGTGTCTCGTGTTTTATATGTATTGTCTTGGACGTTGAGTTGGTTCATTGTAAACTACATTTGTTAAATATATATTACTTTAAAATCATGATGGTCCTTAAAAATCTTGTGGCAACTATTCGATCATGTGCTAGGTAAGGCAAATTATAGACCAACAGAGGGACGGATGCCACAGAAGCAAAGTTTTCTCCTCAAAATTAAAACATGAAACAATGAAAATTCATCTCATTTCTATTGCTATCAAAAATTTTGAAACAACAAAGTAAAAACTACCTCTTTATCCAACATGTCTTATGTTGTGTTTGATCAAAGCTTTTGGATTTCTGCTGGAAGATGTTCTTGAAACTTGAAGAGTTTTTTAGGGGTTTTGGGTTTGTTTCTGATGATTACCTCAGAAGGGATCCACCACTTGTTAAAATTGAGAAAATATTTGAACAAGTCCAATCTAAGCTTCCTAGGGCATCAAAATTTCTGCTTGTTCTACTTCCTGAGTGGAAAAATTGTGGCATATACGGTTAGTATAATGTACTTATTCTCTTGATTAGTAACTAACTCGATGTTGAAACAAGGCAGATTAAACAAGGTTAGCTACTAATCAAGAGACAAGTACATTATACTAACCGTATATGCCCCAATTTTTCCACTCAGGAAGCAGAACAAGCAGAAATTTTGGGGCTCTAGGAAGCTTAGATTGGACCTGTTCAAACATTTTCTCAACTCTAACAAGTGGTGGATCCCTTTTGAGGTAATCATCAGAAACAAACCCCAAACCCCCAAAAAACTCTTCAGTTTTCATGAACATCTTTCAGCAGAAACCCAAAAGCTTTCATCAGACACAACATGCGACATGTTGGAAAAAGAGGTAGTTTTTACTTTGTTATTTCAAAATTTTGATTGTAACAAAAATGAGATGGATGTTCATTCTTTCATGTTTTAGTTTTGATGAGCAAACCAAGCTAACCTTCAACATCAAGTCGTGGTAGCACAAAAGAGTTCTTCATCCAGAATAAGTGTTACTCTGGGATAAAAATGTACCATCCCTCCTTAAAAAGAGTGAATTTGAAACGAGCCAAAATTAAAAAATTTGCAAGATATGCTAAGTTATGAGTTTTGGGTCAACTTCAAACGACCATAACTTTCAGTATAGGATGAGTTAGGTGCGTGGCCCATAAGATATCAAATGAAAGGTCTTGGAATCCTCTTTTCAACGCCACCGAGTTTGCTAGGTTTGATTTCGGATGAGGGAGATATGCCCGTTTGAAATCTACACGTCCAGTTAAGGAAAGTTACCTGAAAATATGGGGGTATTTTGGTCTTTTCCTTACCCTTTCAGATTAAAGCATTTTTAGTAATATTTTGGGGTCAAATCTGAATTGGGTCAATTTTACAAATCCTAAATTACGCTTAGAGTTTTAGAAGAGAGTTCAAGAAGAGAAAAGAGGAAAAAAGAGGGAAGGTTCAAGGCGTTCATCAAGTTTTCTTGCAAATCGAGGATTGTTTCGCCAGGGGTTTGATCCCTAAGAGGTTTGTGAGTTCTCATAGTGTTGGGTTCATTCACCCACACGCCAATCATGCTAATTTAAATGCAATTTCGTTCTTGAGTTTGAAGAGTTTGAGTTCTTGATGAGTTTTCTTGAAATTTCATCATTTATCTTGATTTTTGGGGTTTTGATGTATTTTTTAGATGAGTATCAGTAATTTGAGAATTGTTTGAATAGATTATTGTGTGCATATGTTGGATATTCGAATCTAAGTGAGTTGGAAAGAAACTATTCGATTCTAGGTGAATTAAGGTTAGAAAATGAGAAAGAAATTCGTTGGGAAGTTCTGGGAAGGGGTTGACGCACCGTGCCAACAGTGCACCAGAAATCATGTTCTGTAGTTTAGGGGTTGGCGCCCTGTGCCACTCAGTGCGCCAAGGTCGCCTGCCCTCACCCCTTTTCCATCGTTTTGCCCGTCCGAGTTCTTTTAAAGTATACATTTACTCCTTTCTGATTCTAATCACTCTAAACTACATCTAAACATCGAGAGATCATTCATAACATGAATCATAACCTTAGATTCATAATTTAAATTCAAGGTAGAGTTAAGAGTTAAGTCTTGAAAGTTCATTCGAGTCATTTTGAGAAGTCTTTTACAATCTTTTAAAACTTGCTTTAAGACTTGAGTATGAGGATGAGTAGAGTTGAGTTCATTTTTCAAAATAAATATATGGGAACTAAGTATTCCCAAGAGTAAATGTTTTAACATTTAAAAGAGGAGGAAACTATGATTTCCAAATGAGTTATGAGGAGTTTTGAGCACTATCTCTTTCAAGAGAAACATTTTGAGTAATAATCTCAAAGTTTGAGGATGAGGAAATGCTTTTAAACATATGAGCTGAGTATATTTTTGGAAGTAGTATTGAGCACCGATATGGGGACGAGTTCAAACAACTCAAAGTCCTCATAAACCATGTAGCCAACGTGGATAGAAAGGGTCATACTTTTTAGATGATTCCTTATTTCTCTTTAAGCATAGCTTAGTGTATCCACTTAGTGGAGGAGTTCTATACCCCGACAAGGTATATGATAGTTCTGGCAGCGTGGATGAGATATTGTATCATCACATAGCTCATAGTGATGGTTGACGATTAGAGAATCTCCCACGGAGTTATTTTGTATTTTTACATATAAACTGAGTTATATTGTATTTTATAATACATTGAATTGGTATCTACTGTTTTAAAAGCTTTTCTTTATATCGCATTATTGTTATTGCTTTTATATTGAAATGAGTTGAAATTGAGTTATGGTTAAGTTGAGTTGAGACTAGGTAAGTTGTTTCTTCGGTTCCAATTCTAGCATATGTCATGTTTTAGATTTCCCCTTGCATGCTCGTACATTCTGTGTACTGACGTCATTTGGCCTGCATCTTTTAAGATGCAGATACAGGAAATCAGGATCATCAACCGCGTTCCATTGATCCAGTCGAGTTCCAGAGTTGTTTGGTGAGCCTCCTTGCTTCCGGAGGATCCCTCATTTATGCTTTATCATTTTAATTTTATTATTAGGATGTCTTGGGTCTTGTTCTGACGTCCATCCCAATTAGTAGAGGCTTCATAGATAGACAGTAGTAGTTCATGAGTCTTTTTCATTTCCAGTGTATAATGTTTAAAGACTTGAGTTGCCTTTTTGGACAGTTGAATGGTTTATTTCTAAAATATTCTGAGCATTTATTTGAGACAGTTGAGTAAAAGCTTTTTTTTAATTCATAAGTTGTTGAGTAAGTCTTCCGCTGAGAGTTGAACTAGGCCAAGGGTTCGCTTGGGGCTAGCAATGGTACTCGAGTGCCAGTAGCGTCTAGGGTGTAGGCTCGGGGAGTGGCAAAAAATTAGTGAAATAGAGCAGCTAGTTCAAGATAGAGTATCTCACTGCCAGCGGACTTGATATTGTGTTCAGTGTCGGAATGTGTGCAAGATTCCAAGCTTATCTAAAGGAATCTTGTTTGAAGGCTGCGAAGAGGATTCTGAGATATTTGAAGAAGACAGGGACCTTGTTCTATTCTATCCATCAGAAGACTCATTTGATTTGGTAGGATATGTTGATGCAGACTGTGTTGGATATCAAGTTGATAAAATCTGGACAGTTGTTAGAAAGTCCCCATCAAAGGAATTTGTTCACGAAATTAGAAAACTTCTCAATCAAAGTTGTGCAGGTATTCCTAAGAAGTATCTCAAAGGGGAGTATCAAATGTTCTTTGGGTTAATCAATAAGGTGGTCCTGCCTAGGTCTGAAAAAAGATTTGTTGCCTCTGTTGCGGTCCCGTTCCTTGTTGAGGCCTTGAGCACAATTGAGTTAATCAATCTCCCTGCCATCATGCTGGAGCATACGCACAAGACCATGTATGTTAAAGATGACAAGCATGGCATGGGCTATGGGTATTTGCTAACAAAGGTGTTTAAACACTTTGAAATTCCCCAACAAAAGTCAATGATCAATATATCACCAATGTGCTCCTGAAGATAAATGCAAAGGTAAGAGTTCCGAGCATCGTGAACATCTTTCAGAAATCAATTCTCCAACCAATGTGAGAGAAACGTAAAGATGAGCATGCATGAAAGGGAAGGTGTGGGAAACGTAAAGATGCACCGACTAGTCCTGAAGGGGGTAATAGTTGGTGCTTGCTTCTTTCCATATCTACAAGAGAGGGCTCTAATTAAATGGATGTCATTTTTCATACACAACATCTGTTACTAGTATGTATGCATCCAATATATATAATATTCTCTGTAACGGTGATTGTTGTAACCACTAACACTTCAAAAATAAGTAGCCAGACTCCTAATCTTCGTTACCGGTGGAGGTAAACTATAAGGAGCAAGAATTCGACTAGATAATTCATCACGGTTAGAAATGGTAGCTACAAGTGATAGAAAAAATAGAAATAGCTTAAGGCATGTCATAGTAGTGTAGATTCTCACCTATAGGTGTATGAGTAGTACCGTGTCTTCCCAGTGAAGTAGAGTCGTCCTCATGGGGTCTCACAACATAAAATTAAATAATATAACAATTATATCAATAATATATTTGAAAAAATATTAATATAACATAATAAAATCACTACACTATAAGCAATTCGGTAATCAGTGAGATAGCCAGTGTTTCTCATTTTGGATACGTAAGGGTCCCTATTGGGGTATGACACATTCGTCAAAGAAAATTATTTATGGACAAAAATTAAAGGTTACGTTTCAGTATTTACCCTTTTGATTATTCTTAAATAATTATTCTCCCAGAAAATATAAGGTAGGTAAAAATCTCATTAAAAGGAAAGGTAAATATGAATGAAATAAAAACGCCCAACTTTACAAGTTTTACTTATTTTGAACTACGAAAAAGTATAAACAATTTATTTAATATAAACCAGATAGAGTCCTAGACAAGAACGAATTCAAGGAAAAGTCAAATTGCAATCGTTGAAGCTTAAGAAGTTAGAAGGACTCTAAAAAGAACTCAACACCTTAATTAGTTTTTTTTTTTTTTTTTTTACCTTAATTAGTTACTCCTCATATACTACTCACCCACGTATAAATTATAACAATTATATTTCATAGAGCAAGAAATTAGTTAATATGAATTTAATTAAAGTTGGTCCTGCTGGAGGAAAAAGGGGAACTGTTTGGGATGAAAAGGGTAAAGGAGAAATTGCTAAAAAAAAATTTTCCTATGATGAAATTGCAGTTTATTCACTTCAATTTTTGTTTGTTGAGAATGGTAATTTTGTTTTGTCTGACACACATGGTCCTGCACACAACAAAAACTTCACTACGGTAAGAGATGGATCTACGATTTAAATTTTTTTAATTATATTTATTTCGTTGAATACATTGAGTAAAGGCTTCAAATAGTCCACTATCTTTAAATTTAGACTAGAAATAGTTTTATTTCTTTCATAACCCTAATTTACGGATTGTTGAAGAAAGACGTAAAATAATTATTTTTGTACATGAAATTGTAGCTCTAGAACATCGATTGTGGATGATGATCTTAACTAGAAAGAAATAGTAATTTGAAGGAAAAATTACTTGGTTGAGTACTTTTTAATAAATAGTTACTGGTTTTATCGATATTTTTTATTTATTACCATCTATATAGTAATATATTAGAGTATTTTAAGCCTATTTTGAATCTAAATGAAAAGATAGTGGACTATTTTAAGGTTTTACTCTGAATATGCTACTAAATAAATATATTAGAGTACTAACAATCATTAACATTTATTGTCCATGTTTATTGAAGGTTGTGTTGGATCATCCATCAGAATTTATTACTTCGATAAGAGGTTTCCACGATCGTGAATCAGCTGATACGTTTATATATTTGAGATCAATAACGTTCGGCACCAACAAGGGTACCTATGGACCATATGGCATGAAGACTCTTGTTAATTACGAACTGCTAAAAGAGTTCAACTTTGAAATAGGAGATGATCGTACTTTTGGTGGATTTCATGGCACCAAATATGGTGGTGGCATTGAGAGTATTGGGGTCTATGTGAAGGCCGTCACATCCTGCATGATCAAACCAGGACGAGATACTCGAAAAAGGGTTAAAACAGAACAAGGTTAAATCAAAATATATAGTTTCTTTTTAATCTTACTTATTAAGTTCCAATTTTATTTGGACTCGTTACTACTCATCTTTAGCTATTTAATTTTATGCTTATTTGACTATCTTCTTTTATCATTTATCTTACGTTATAATTTATTAATTAGAGTTTGTTTGTTAAGTTATATATCGATGGAGTGTTAAATGTTCATTTATTCTTAATTAACTAGAAGTTTCGGGTTTGAATCTTCTAGGGTACGGAACAGAGTGACAAATCTTGACGCATTAGGTGTTAATACTAAATAGGTGAAGTAAATATAGCTAGTGAACTTGGTGCGCGAACAAATCCTAATAAGGTGAATGTGATTGTACTCGAGCCACAACTCGATGTTGAAACAGGACAGTCAATGTTGGGATTCAAAATAATGCAGAGGATTTCAGAGTCGTGGTTGATGCATCGTTAGTTGATTCTGGGCAGCAACTAGCTGATGATCAGGTACAATTGCTGGACAAATTCTACAGGAACACGGGCATCTCATTTTTTCGAAACTGATGGATTTGGCTATTGTTTTAGTCAGCTGAGAATGCTTCAGTTGTTGTATCGAATGCTGATATTGGGCAATGGTAGCACGAAAGAGTTCTTCATTCCGCAGAAGTGTCACTCCCAGGACGTAAAAAACAGCAACATAGAGCAGCTACTTCGGGTCTTCAAACTACAGCCTCAAAGAATATTGATTGGACAAATATAGTTTTCGAAAAAACTCTTTTCAAGCTATTGCAAGGGATCAATATGATGACGAAATAGGAATTTGACAAGGTGCATAAGCAGCTGGGGAAACAGAGGAAACAGGGCATATTACTTCACCTCTTAGGTATAAGTTGAGTCCTCAAGCACCCATATTTGTGCGTTCAAGTAACGCAAACCCATCTATCGTAGTGACATATACATTGATAACTCTAAAAAGAGTTTGACGATTACCACCAAGGATATGGAAGAAGTGGCAGAGAGTCATGAACTAGGAGTTGTAGTTTCGCGGCATATAAGTCCAACTACAATTTATGATATTGACTTTGACAATGAAATCTTCGATGGGGATGATATGTTGGACATATGGTTTGATAAGGTGGCCAAGGATGTGGATCTCTCAACGATGCAAAAAAGAAGAGGAAGCTTCGAAACCAAAAAGAAGACACATGGAAGGCCAGCATAGTGGGGATGATTAGGTGACTGGGGAATTTGTTCTTATGCATCTACAAATGCGACTGGCAAGTAGAATCATATTACAGTCATATATCACTAAAGCACATACATACATGAAAAATTAAGATCTACGTGACTAAAATTTGGGCCAACTTTACATGTCCTTCACTCAAAAATGTCTGAAGTTAGCATTGGCTAGTCAGATAAAATTTTGATAAAAAAATATTCAAAATTTAGCCTTGTAAAATTCACAACGCCAGTCAAAAACGTCTGAAGTTGGTCTTGGCAAGTCATATCAAATTTCGTGCCATTCAAAAAAAATGTGTGAATTTCAACTTTTTAGTTGCATACGTCTAAAATTGTTCCGAAAGCTGAGAAACATTTGTCACTAATTGAGTTGGGTGCCACAATCTCTAAGCCAAAAGTGAGTGATACATTTGTTGTTTTCCGAAATCATGCATTACAAATTACAAAGGAATGGATGTTACTTCTTTCTTTTGAATTCACGTGTCTTAAGTTATTATATAGGGAACTAAAATCTAAAATGTGTAATTTTTAGTGTGATTTGAATTGCTAATTATTGTGGCTCATCATATTTTTTATACATTTTTTTGAATATGTAAGTTTTACTTTGTAAAAAATTAATGATTTACAGCGGAATTTACACCATACATCAATTAGTTTAAACATTATATTTTGAATTGAGAGACAAATACTATGTTAAAAAGTGAATTGTATCCCAATTCATCCAGGCATGGGAAAATTACCATGTTTGATAAGTATAATCTGGTGCATTTGATCTCTAGCTATGTCGATATTGAAAGAAAATTTGGGGAATATTAAATATAGGGAAAAGGGTTTGATATACCCTTCAACTGTGTCATTTAGAGTTGATACACCCTTCGTTATGAAAGTGGCTCATATATACCCCTACTTATATACAAATGGCTCACATATACCCTTTCCCTTTAACGGAAATGAAAAAAAAAATTAGTTTAATTTTTTATTATTTAAAAAAAAAAAAATTATAATCCCATACGGGTATATTTAATCTTCCCCAAACATATTTTTTTTGTTTCAATGACTAATTTAGATTTATTATTTTGATGGTCAAATTTATTTATGTTTCACTAATATTCTTGTAAAACTTATTATAGATGACCAATTTTTTTTCTCTAAATACAAAAATTAAATTACAGTATAGACCAAAAAAAATATTCTTTTAAATTATAATATAGCCACAAAATAATAGTTTTAAATTTTTTTCTTTACACTAAGGAATGAAAGAAAAAATAAAATAAGAATAGGAAACTAAAATAATGAGAATCAAAGAAGTCAAAAAATAATTTATGTATGAAAAAAATTGAAATATACCTTGAACTTTGCTAGAAGAATCCTATCTACCCCTAAATGATTTTTTTTTTAAAAAAGTCAAAAATATAAGTTTAAAATTAATTTTTTCACTTCCGTTAAATGAAGGGTTATATGTGAGCTCATTTTGTAACGGTATGGGTATATGTGAGCCGTTTGTATAACGGTAAGGGTATATATGAGCCACTTTCATAACGAGAGGCATATCAGCTCCAAATATCAAAGTTGAGGAGTATATCAGACTCTTTTCCCTTAAATCTATTGTACATACAATTTTACAAGGCATTATTTCCGCGACTTAAAGTTCTGACCTCCTGATTACATATTACAGCTCTTCACGTTGCACTAAAAGTTATAATGAAAGGAAAGAGTTAACAAAAAAGAAAGGAAAGAGTTAACAACTCTTTACGATATTGGTTGACAAAAGGTAAAAACTAAATGAAGATGGTACAATAAAATAGCAAATCACACTACAACAAATAAAGAATTTTGCGGTTATTATTTAGCAGCAATAATATAATTGTCACTATACTAAATTTGGGCAATAATAAATATGTGAATTTATATCAGCACTCTATATAAATGTCACTAAAGGCTAAAGCGGCTATGAGAGCAATGCATTAACTCAATTGTTGCTAAATGTTTTTGCGGCAATAATAACTATCGCTGAAAGGAAAATCTTTTGTCACTAAGGGTGTGTTTGGTATGAAGGAATTTTCTAATTTTCTCATGTTTGGTTGGGTTAAATATTTTTCAAATCAACTCATTTTTCTCAAATTTAAGGAAAATAACTTCCCTTCAAAACTTATGGAAAACATTTTTCAAAGCTCTCTTCCAACTTCAAATTACAATTACTTTTTTGTTGAAAAAATCAATTTATTTTGTCCCTACCCTCAAACCTACCCCCAACTAGCC